>CAJVPV010001441.1:0-15897 GCA_910591835.1 Acaulospora morrowiae | reverse complement strand
CATGCTTAAGTAGGCTATACTAAACTATCAATTACCATATCAGCTATCTAAAATCAGGGTACGCGACACACCAGGTCACGTTGCGCAACCATACCCCATACCATTTCCCCACTAATACCATATTATCTTAATAAATTCTGATTACAAAAATGTTTTATCTCTCTATTAATATTCTTTTATCATCTTTACATTCTTTTTCTTTTTTGCTTTTCCAGATTTTTATTAGATATTTTCAGCAGTCTTTCTGAGATAATTATGTAATAGGATTTATATTGTCTGATTGCAGTTTTCTTTTATTTATTCTTATTGATATAATAATACTTTGTTTCTTTGTTGACATTTCTTCCTCTTGCTTATATGTTATACCTTTTTTTTTTTCTTGCACTATCAGTTTACTTGACAGCTCTTTCATACAATATAGATAGATAAAGATTTGTCTCTACAATATTAAAAAAAAAGAAATAATATAAAAGTTAATAATGATAATAATGTATAAAGATATGACAAAACAGCACTAATGATAATACTCATTGAATAGTAAAATAAGCTTAATCATGTAACCAGATAATTTAGATCTGGTATTAATAATATGTAATTTTTGTGATTAATAATTAATTAGTAATAATAATATAAAGTATTTTGTTATTAATAACTTTTAAAATCATGTCTTTGCTTCCACCTTTAACTAGCTGCTTTGCAAGTTATAAAGCTCTTATTTAACATATTAAAACATATACATTTAATAATAGATATGCAGTATACATAAAAAGATCTGACTAGAATAAGTTTGTGTATTTGCATTGTTATAAGAATAGTATCTATAGAAATTCTTTATATCTTACAGATAATACTTATCAGAGAGTTACAAGTTCATGATTAATAGATTGTTCATTTGAACTCTATGGCAAAAAGAAAGATAATCAGTGGTACTTAACAATAAAAAATACTAATCACAACTATAAAGCATTAAAAGACATATCTGGGTATCCATTAAGTCATCAATTAAACATAAAAGATCAATAAAAATTTTGACAAATGTCTGCAGCAGGTATTTGTCCTTGAGAGATACTTTTAACTTTTTGTTAAAGCAAATCAAATCTTATAGCAATATCAAAAATTATTTACAATATTCAAGATAAAATTCGATGTAATAATTTTTAGGGCCGCATTTCAATTCAGGCTTTTCTTAATAAGCTTAAAGAAGGAAGTTTTGAGTATAACTTTCAATACAATAAAAATGGTTATTTGACCTATCTCTTTTTTGCACATCCTATATCAATTATACTTATCAAAACTTACAATTCTATTTTCTTAATAGATTATACTTATAAAACTAATAAGTTTAAAATGTCACTTCTTTATATTATTAGTATAACAAGCTCCAATACTATATTCTTCTTCTGTTTTGCTTTCCTAAAATTGGAACAAGAAAAAAATTATAAATAGACTCTTGTTCATATTGCTCATATTTTTAAGGATACTTCAAAGCCTCAAGTTATTATAAGTGATTGAGATTAGGCATTGATACATGCTATACAAACTATCTTTTCTAAATTACAAAACTTTTTATGTGTCTGACATATTGAAAAAAATATACTGGCCAATTGTCATAATTAGTTTCCTATAGACGAAAAATGGATTGAATTTTTAGGCAACTGGATTACTGTTATAGGATCTAAAACAGAAAAAGATTTTAATGAAAAATGTAAAGAATTAGTAAGAAAATATAATAAGAATTTATCAATTGTTAGGTATCTGCAAGACACATGGTTACTATTAAAAAAGCATTTTGTAAGTCTTTAAACAAACCGTTACTTGCATTTGGATAATGTGACCACATTACGAGTAGAAGAATCTCATGCAATGCTAAAAAAGTATCTTTAAGTATCGATAGGTGATCTCTATATTGTTCATAAAAGAATTTTTCTAGCATTGGAAAATCAACATCAGGAAATTCAAATCATAATTTCTTAAAAGATAATTTGAATTCCTTATGCCCAAGTCAAGCCATTTTACTTACAGATCATTTTCAAGTTTTTGTATTTGCATTGAAAAAAGTGCACAAGCAATTATTGAAAGTATCCTATATAACTTCAAAAAACCTATTACAATCTTGTGATGGTATTTTCATATCATTAATAAATCTTTCTTGTTCTTATAAAATTCAGGAATGTCTTATTAATAATCAATATCTGCAACTTATCAATTTTCATCAACATTGGGGATTTCAAGAATATCTATTGCTTCCACAAATACCAAATAAAACTAAAGATCCTTTATGACAACAGTGGCAAAAATATGGACAGGTATTTGACTTTTGACTGATTAATTTACAATTAGTAGCTCTAGATAAAATATCAAATTTATTTGAAGAGCCAACTATAATAATTCAAAATCTGCAAGTACAACAAACAAAGAGATGTTCAGTTAAAGCAAAAAACAGAATTCAATTATCTATTCAAAGAAATTCATCTGCCTTTGAGTTTACTAAAATAAAAAAACATAACAAGAAATTTGGTTTATGTCAAAAAATTGGATATAACAGTAGAACATATTCTAGTAATAGGAAATAAAAAAAAACATTAAAATTTATACATAGCTAGAGTTGTAATTGGTTCTAAAGGAATTATTAGTTTTTGAAATAAATTTTTTATCACAGGTTATGTTTACAGTAAGTTTTACTTAAGGAAAATAACAAAAAAACTTTTCTAGAATTTAAAATTTCTCAAAATATACAGTAGTGTTGGAACCATGGTTTTGAAATCAGCCTAGTTCTATTGGTTTTAACAAAATTATTATTTTTTTAATAGATTTTTTTTAAAAAGCTATTAATAAAATCTATTTATAATTATTTTTAAGAAGGATTATTTATTAGATGTAAGACTTCTAAAATCTATTTATAATTATTTTTAAGAAGGATTATTTATTAAATGTAAGACTTTTAAAATTAATGAATTTTAAAAATTATTATTTTCAATTGTTGGATTCTATATGCATAATATGGGATATAAAATCATATAATATGTAATATAATTGAGGGTGTATAATGCAAATAGTAAAATCTATAGTACAAATAGCAATTTCCTAAATTTAATATTGATTTGATACTAAAATAATATTATTAAAAACTTTAATTTTTATTTATCAAAATAAACTTTTTAATTATTTTTTATTATTATTATTATTTTTTTAAAAATAATTTTTTTTATTTTTTAAAATCACAGATTTATAATTATAATATATCTAAAAAATTAAAATTTGAAAAATTTAAGATAGTTAATATCCTATAATAATAACTTAATAAATTTATTTCCTTATAATGAAATAGTTAGTAAATAGTTAATTATGTAAATAATATAATGATCTTGATATTAAAAATTCAAAAATAATATACAAATATAAAAATAACTTATTGACAGATGTTTTGCAAAATAGATTAGTTTAAATTTAGTATAATATCACATATTATATTATATTATTATTGTTTAAAAATTAAGTTAATAAATATTAAAACTTGCAATCTGATTAAATGTCAAAAAAAAAACAAAAACAAAAGAATATATTATTAATATCAATAGTTTTGAGATAAATGATTAATAACATAATACAAATAATTACTTAAAATTTGTTAAATTTAACAATTGAAGAAAAATAATTATATGTTTAATAAAGAAAGTTAATTAGTTATAATAAAAATTTTAAAGAGTTAATTGAGATTAATAATATTTTTAAAGTTAATTTATTGTAATTGATTTGTAGATTCTATTTTAACAATATTTATTAAATTGAAAATAATAATAAAATTGTTAAGTAAATTAATTATTGATTAAAAGTAAGAGATAATTGATTATAAAAAATTACAAAAGCAAAATTCAGATTAAAAAGTTTTATTGAGTTATTAAATATTATATTAATTTCTATAGAGTTGTCAAATTGGGCAGGATTAGGATAATAGACAAAAAATTTATATGTAATTATATTGTAATAAATAATTAATATTTTTTTTTTTGAAAAACAAAAGAAATAATAAAAAAATTATAAAGTACTTATTATTTTTTTTAAAGAAGAAAAAAATTTTTTGAAAGTATTTATAAAGATATTAATTAAATTAAAATTTTTTTATTTATTAACAATATTGTTAATATAATTGAAATTGAAATTTTTAGTTTTAGGATTTTAAATTATAGTTTTAATTATAGGAAATTTATTTTTTTTATTAAAGATTTCTTTGAATTTAATAGTTTTAATATCTTTAATAATATTGTTATTGAAAATATTTTTTATATTTTTTCATTTTTTAATAATGAGAAATTATTTAAGATAGTTAATAAAATTAATAATAATAATAATTTTAATAAAGTTAATTTTATAGATATCTAAAAATAAAAACAAACAAACAAAAATATCATTTTCAAGAAAGAAGAATAATTGATATTACCATTACAGCATATTATTCATTTTTTTTAAAAAAAAGTTAACCAATGCATACACACAACACACGGCTATCGTCGAGTTTTTTTTTTTTAAAGAAAGATATTACTTAAACCCATGATAAACAATGATACCTTACTTAATCAATCAAATCAAATTAAATCAAATTATTATTATTTATTATTATTTGTGAAGTCAATCGTTCATCCATCCATCATCAATCTTATGTAACAACGAATAGGATAAATGGTATAATACAGCATGACTCGATATAGTTAATTCGATCTAGTGAACAAGATAAAATCATTAATTCGATTTAATCAACACAGTATTTTTGATTTTCATAATGAACAGTTGAAAATGGCAAATTGAAATTATCTATTTCCGATTTCTGCGTGAATCACGTGCCGGCCATTATTTATTTATTTAATGAAATGCAAGAAGAAATAAAACATATATATGATGCACACGAATTAAATCACAGGAAACAACAAGGTGTACCACACACAATAGGCATACGGCATCTGGTTTCAAGGGAGTCTTCAATGATATTGATTACTCGGGAGGGGGATAGAACAGAGCATGTGATGTGATATAACTTAGGGTATGGGGTGAACAAATATTAATAATGGACGTTTGATAATTAATTAATTCAAATATATTTTTTACATTACCAAGATGCAAACAATCACAAAATAAGGTTGAACTTGGCGAATACCAATGAACATTTAATGCTTTGTCCCAGTAATAATATTATTATTATCATATTGCCAATTAGCGAATAGAGAAAAATTTTAATATGCTTGTTTCAAGTTTTTTCTTTCTTTCTTTCATCGTTGATGAAAATGAGGTACAATTTCATTTGTTTATATTAAGGGTTGTTCAAGGTGGGTAACAATTATGCCGGGTGATTATCCGGTCTCGCAAAGCAGCAGAGATCCGATATTGCGTTTTCTCGGGTTGTCTTACGTACACATGAAAATTTTTTTTTTTTTAAAAAAAACAATAATTTAAAAATTTGTTGGTTTAACCAAAATCGGTAATTTATTCAGGTTTAAAAAAAAAAAAAAAGGTAAATAAGGTTAACCTATGTTATTAATTGGAGGCAGCGATGCTATTATTAAAAAAGTCAAGAAAGAAAGGGTTGCCATTTCTCTTGGAAGCGGCGTGGCAAACGGACGGAACAATGAGGTGCAAGATATGGGAACGTTCGCCGGGAGATAAAAATCAAGGAGATGAAAAAAAAAAAAAAAAATGAAGAGAGGAGTAAATGATTTTCTTGGGTGATTTCTGAGAAAAATGGGGGCGAGCGGTGAAGGAACTTTTTTGCAAAATGGTGCGCAATTAAACGCCAACGTTCGATTCTGCTGGACAAGGAGGAAACATGTATGATACCAGATTTTTTTATTTACCCATTGCATAGGGGAGACTCGGTGCTGATGCATGTAAGGCGGCTAAGTCAATTCTTCTGAATGCTTGCGAACACACAACTGGTAATTGGATCAAATCGCAGTGGGAAAATGCGCGAAAAGGTTCGGTGACACGTAAATGTTCAATGAAGGTGTCGTAGGTATCGTAGGTACATAAAGATAAGCTGCATAAAATATTTGTGCGATCATATGAATATTTTGAAAAGATTAAAAAGGGAATAAAGAGAAAATTGATGAGATTGTTTGATTGCAAATAATCAATCTTTTGGTACAAAATGAATTTACAGAAATTGGTTTAGCGCGTCGTTGTTCGGCCTCCCCTAAAGTTTGGTGATATTTGAGGAAATAAATAAATAAATAAATGGGAATGACAGTGGAAAGTTTCCTTTTTCTGGATTCCTGGGCGCGCTTTATTGGTGCACGTTAAATTTAGAATTTTTTAGGGGAGATTAGATGAACGTTTGGTTAAATGTCATGTCTGGGATTATTATTATTTTAAATAAATAACAGGTTTCCGCAAAGAAAAGAAAACTGATTGTTTCAGAACCATTAAATGGATCGGGTCCCAGAGGTGATAGGTTCACTCATCGACTGTTTTGATTCAACCCTCTTTTAGGGTTCCTTTGATAGGTACGAGGATGCGCCGCCCACGAAAGGTCACAATCGACAATGAGAGAGAGATGAACGATCAAAAAGAATGATAGAATCATTACAAATCAGGGAATGAAGGAAGATACGACATTCAAGAATCATTGTTTCTTTTATATTTCTGTTCACATTTTCACGATTGTGAGCATGTAATTGTGTGAGAGCATGACAACGCGTTGTTTTATTTGCCAAATAATGATCTGTATGAACATAATGAATCAACCATGAGTGGAAGGTGTGTAGTGATGCGATCAACAGCCTGCACGGCATTGGGTTCACAAACTTTTTGGATTTTTCGGAATCATTCTTTTTCAGGTACATCATGTTCATATTTGGAAAATTCGTCGGATCGAATCTTCGAGAGCTATTCAACAGCAAATCGGCTTTTATGGTTCCCGATGATCTTTACCACTGTGGTCAACGATAATTGCCTTCATAGTTTTTCGGAGTTTTGTGCAATTATGAAACACCTTCATTGTACCCCAATTAACGTTGTTTTCCCGTTTTGAACATTTTTTTTTTTTTTTCGAATTATTCCAATAAAGTAACAGAGGTAAAGACGGAGATGAGCTCCGTGAAAATTGTACCAAGCTTGCTAGGTTTACTATTTTTTGAGCCATGCACCGGATATTTAATGGTTTGCTTCAAAGATGGCAGCTTCCAATGCTTTCGATTCTGGTCTCGCGGGAAGCTCTGACTGACGGCTGCGAACATTCGATGAGTCGACAATCTCCAATGATGTAAAGGAGAAGTGAGGTGAGAATTTAAGGAAAAAAATGTCTCTGGGAATTAGAATTCCATCATCTTTGTAATTACAGTAATTGACCCGATGCGAGTGCATAAAATTTCCGGTCTTGGAAGTGAATTGCGTCACGACGATAAAGTTTAACTCATTTTTTTTTTTAATTTCATATCGGTCCGTCAATTTACCAAGGAAAATATAAAAAAGGTACTGGGCCAATGCTTACACGCATTTACAGTACGGTCATTATTTCGATCGACAATCAATCATCGCCGGCATGTGATGCGAACTTGCATCACATAACGCATCATCGAATTTTGCACACTAATCGGGAACATCCGTTTGATGATACATGCCATTTCGGAAGAGCGCAGCAAAAGACGATGACGACGTTAAATGCTTAGCTAACAATCCCCCTGGATTTTTTTTTTCGGTGCATTGATGACAGGCAGCTCTTTCGATGTTTATCTTAGCGTTGTGAGAGCATATGTCAGTTGTGGTAAACAAATTTCATGAGAGGTGCTCTCGAATGATCACCGGATTCCCCCCAAAATACATTTACTGTGAGATGACGCAAATGCATTATGTAAAGAAGGAAAATGGTGAAAGAAGTATGCGCACATCAATTACGCTAACCGGTTTCTTTTGTGAATCTTAATTTCATCCGACATCAAAATGGTATGGCCAAGAAAAAACTGCGTAGGTACAGTTGGGGGGGGGGAGAAAAGGAATCGATCAATTCATCCATTGGATCTTTTTTTTAAAGTACTGTGATTACCGTACATTCGTACGCACGTATCACAATACGTCCTTTGACGAAATGTGTGGGTGCGAGAGAAGATACAGTCGGTATCTATTTGGAAAGGAATTTTCATTGTTGAATGTGGATTATTTGAATAATTGATGCTTCGCGATGATAATGCACAATGACGAACAATCGAAGATTGAATGCGTCCTTATACATGATGGGATATTGTTTGTAACAATCATTATCAGTTGTACCACGATTCCTCGGCCGTTGAAACGAAGGAAAATTAAGTCGTCATTGGTGTTACTCTGTTGTATCACCAAAGAGTGTGAATCAAAAACACATGTTTTGCCGTGCGTATCATCCCAGATGGATCGATTCCCTTTTGTTTTATCTCTTCGTTCGACGATCTCAACGACGAAAACCAATCAGAGTTCTCGTTATCCGCCACAAATATACCGCATATACGTCAGATTTGGAATTGATCTGTCGACCCTTTTGATCATAACCTTTTTCCACAGGAGTTAGAACAGATTTAGCTTACAATTGGAATAAAAGAGGAGACGAGTGTGCAAGTCAGGCACCTAACTGGCAACTTGATAGTCCGAATTGTACACGTAACCTATGTACGTATTGTGTATGTGCAAAAATGATAATGTTTAAAGTTCAAGGTGAATGTGGTACCTATTGCGCCACTTCAATAACGTTTTTGTGAAGTTCTGCACACGCATTCACCTGAAGTTAGAGCTTTTCCTTTTGGATGAATGCTTTTTTTTTTTTTCCTTTTGGTCTGATGCATTTACTTTAATTGCTATTGATTCGATTGATTCAGAAACCCCATTTCCCCAAGTGAAAAAAAAGAGGCTCGTTTTGTTAGCGCAGTCGACGAGAGCCAACGCATTTTGCGATTGTGATTTTATCACAATCACGTGTTTATTATCACATTCGTCCTTGTGTCAACAGGACCCTAAAAATTCTGGGCTCATTTTTTTTTTTTTTTCTCATATCTATATTATTAATATTACTGGTGTAACGGCTGTGTCGATCGGTCAAAAGCTTTTTGGGAATTCATTTGTCCAACCAGAACAATAGCGAACAATTAATTAATTAAGTTTAAGAAAAGCGGTAATCTCTGGTTAATCGTGGGTGTGCTCGTGAACATATGAAAGAAAAGAGGTTGCGTTCACGAAGGAACACTTACGATAACGATTAGTGAGAGGAAGAATATGATTGGTGTTAAGGTTGAAAAAAGGATCATCGAGTTCATGTATAATTCGGGAAATAAAATAAAAAGAATCTTTACGCCGCGACTTGCACATGCGATATACTCATTTTTCTTGGGTAACGTCCCCGAGGCTTGTTTGACTAACCTTTGATTGATGTGGAAAATGGTTAGTGTGATGCTACACGATAGGACGATAGGGTGAAGTGATGGATGATGGATGCTGGATGCTGGATGCATCGTATGGTGACTAATTACTTGCGTGCGTAAGCATTAAAATTTTGCGGTGTCGGGGTAGCTGCTGCTGTGTATGTTTTCGTTCGTTGATGAAAATTAAAAATTTGGGGCCCAAAAAGGGGATCGATCATAGTGAAGCATAATCAAAAGTTGGATGTACCGTATGTTACGTACAAACGTGAATCAGAGGTACGTTATTTACAACTGCATACTATGAATTGGATGCATGATTCCCATCAACAAGAAAAAAAAAAAAAAATTGACCAGCTGTACAAACATTATGTGACCAGATGCTTTTTTGAAAAAAGAAACAAAGCAAAATGGATAAGCGGTAAAATGGAAAGAAAAAAGAAAAGACAATTTCGTTTGTTTGATCGGAAAATGCCCTCTTTTGGGGGAAATGCAATGCGCGTTCAATGGGCTAATTTGGGTATGGCATTTCTGAAAATTTTTTTGTTGCCTGACCAAACTCTAATTCTCTCTTTTGCGCATCAATGAAAACGTCGAATACGGAAATAATGTTGACAGCCGCAACGAAAATCGAAATTCCCAAAATTTTGGGGAATTCTTCTACCCGGCATCTCGCACGTGCGAAATTTCTTTTCGTGGAGATGAAGCGGTTAAATGGTGTGGCAGATTATTCCCTGTGTAAATTGAGATATCGTGTATACGCATGAGCGTTGCGTCGTGAGATATTGTTAGGCGCGGGTCCTAATTAGGATGGTTTATTGTGAGAATCAAAAATTGCTATTTTTTTAACGTTTCCTCGTACCAGCGTGTGTCGACGTGACCCAAAACATTGATTTTTTTTAGAACACTCCAAAAAAAACAAATGTGTGTACAGTATGTCGATGCCCAAATACAACGTAGATCGCAAATAGTACATACTTACAATACGGAATCTCATCTAATCACGGGTTCAACCAAGTAAAAAGAAAAATTGAGACATTCTTTATACACCGGAAAGTATGGTTGGCGAATAACCCAATCACCCTTTTGAATACGATTTCCATCGCATCCCTTGCCATACGCCAATGTGATCACACAATACAATGTGCGTCTCGATTAACCGATTTTTCTTTTAAAAAAAAAAGGGGGTGCAAATGAATAAACGTTCCAACCATATTCTTTTGTCTTAATTTGGGGTCCTTTTTTCCTCTTTCATTAATTAACAAAAATGGAAGAGCTCGTTTGCGTTCGGCGTCGGCTACAGCGCATATATACTGTTGTATGTATGCATAAATATTTAGAAAAGTTATATTGTGCCACTACTATTATGCATATCTCATATTATTATTGTTATCATGTCATTATTAACGTACATACGTTTTGCACACGTTTATGCATTAACATAAAAAAAAATGGTGGAATTTGCAAAGGTTATGCACATCTGAAGTCGAGTGACCCCGCGATTTCTCGATTCTTGGGAGTTCACCCCCCCTCCATTGCGGCCACGATAATCTTCTTTGTTTCTCCGTGATGATTTCCTTTCAATAATCGGATGCGCACACGAAATTGTCTCCCCCCTTGTTGTGTTTACCTTTACCTAGTTTTTCCCAATTACAACATCTGGAATCACCTTACGAGAAAAACAACTACTTTATTCTGCCCATACCCATTACCAGTTTAGGAATTCTGCCAATGAAAATCGTTTATCTTGTTTTTGTTTTGATTTGCGACAACGCATAACCATTTCCTCTTTTGGCCTCGTAATAAATAATCTTTCGATGTTAATTTATGTGCTATCAATCCTTTTGCTACACGCCACCGCGTGCTGTGAGACACTATTTTCTATCTATCGTACGCGTGCAAATCCTCCCTCCTTAACTTGAGCTTTATCATCCTCTCAATACATATAATCGTGGTATCATGAGATTCATTGCCAAAGCCACTTTTATAAACAGTGATCGTTGGCTCATACCCGATGACCTTGTTTTTCCTAGGAAATGCGAAATGCATATAGATTTGACGCACCATGTTTTATTTACCTATTTTCCCTTCTTTTTTAGCCAACAAGAATCCATAATTCGAACTTTCTTAAACGTAGAGGGGGACCATGAAATGTCATCACATTGTTCAAATTCGAGGTCGACTCCTAAAAATTATTAATCCTGTAATAATGATAACAAACAATATTTAACATGGTGATATTCTGTTACAAACAATGTTCAACGTGTGATTCGATCGAGTCAGTCATGTTTTTCTAATCCCTATTGATCCCGGATTGTACCCATCATTCTGATTCGAATGTTCTACGAATCGGTTTGTCGAATTACGCTCGAGCGAAATTTGCGGCGAGCTCTTGCGAATTCGATGAAATTCAATTTCCCAGGTTTTTTCGTAATACCCTCAAACCGCTTGCGATGTTTGATGCGCGGTGACACGAATTTTTATCAAACATTTGGTTGCGTACGGCGCATCTTGCAACCATTAAAATTAGTCTATCCTTTTATGATCTTTGAAGGTGCTTGTTTACATTGAGCTATGGTCCTATACAAAAACATCTCATTGAACAATTGTTTTTTTTTCATTTATCGGCCGTAACCATTCATTCCTTTCACATTCTATTTGTATCTTGCATTTTTTTAATTAATTAAAAAAAAAAACGATTAAGAAAAATAAATAAGTAACCATTTATCATATGTCTTCTGGAAAAGATTTTAATTAGGAAAAATGAGTTGAAGTGAGAAAAGTTGGTTGGTTTCCTTGAGATTCATATTCGTGCCAACAAAAAACATATACAGTATACAACCGAGGTCCTTTTGCGAAAATACATTAACGAAAAAATATTTTGCATAAGCCATGATATTTTATGAATTTAAATGCTGTATATTAAATTAATATTGTTACATTAGAATGAAAAAGGGAATAGCAATCTTTAATCTTTGATTTTAAAAAAATCTATTAATCATGAGTAATTTCAATATTAATAAAATTTATTTTTGAAATTTAATTACTCATATATTATTATTATATACAGTATATACTATATATATACAATATATATATATATCAAATAATAAATATTTTATTTTATTTCATTTTATTTTTATAACCAAATGCAAAAAATCCCATTTAAAAAATGTATGATAAAAATATTTTTGTAAAAGAAAAAAAACCATCAAGAAAAAACGTGGTTTGAAAAATTTCAAAAGATTCAAAAATTCAAAAAAAAAATTTTTTTTTGAATTATATATATACTGTATATATTTGTTTATTTATTTATTCAAATAAAAAAATAAATAATATCTAATTAATTGATGATTTTTTTAATAATAAATAAAATAAATAATGATTTTATATGTAAAATTCAATACATTTTTATAATTAATAAAGCAATATTATTTACTTACTTGAAAATAAATAAATAAGCATATTTGTATTATTCTTATTTTTTATGATTCCAATAAAATAACTTAAATAAATAAATATCTTTAATAAAAATTGGTTTTTTATTTAATATACTTATAATTAATTTTTTTTAAATAATTTATACTTAAGTCAAATATAAAAAAAAAACAGTTAATTCATATTTAAAATGTTGATACTATTTATAAATAATTGAATTAATACAAAAGGTAATGTTTTTTTTTAATATAAAAGGTTTTTAGAAAATTGATTTTTATTTTATAAGTTTTTAATATATATTTGTATATTGTTATTATTGTTATTATTTTTAATAAATTAATATCAATTTAATTCTTATTAAATCAAGGTATTAGAGTTTAATTAATCATTGAGTTTATATTGATTATTTGAAGAAATTAAATTGATTTTGATTTTTAAGTTTAGAAAATTTTTTAATATTATTAAGTTAATACAATAAAGCATATTATATAAGAGTTTTTTAAAATTATTTAATTAAAACAAATAGAAAAATTTATAAAAAAAAAGTTAATAATATTGAGAATAATAAAAAATTGTTTATAATAATAGTAATAAAGAAGAAGATACATAAAAACAAAGTTAAAAAGAAGAATTGTCATGGATTTTTTTATATATTATTATATTTAAAAGTTTGATTTTTTAAAAACAAGAAAATTTATATTAAATATAAATTAAATATGTATATCAATTTACTAATAATATATTGTATTTATAGTATTTTTATTTACTAAAACTTTTTATTTAAAATTTGAAGAAAGATTTTGACTATTAGTTTTAAAATAATTAAAAATTTTTTTAATTAAATAAGTAATATTATATTATATTGTTATATGTCAATTCAATTTTAAAGATCAATATAGAACTTAGAACTAATAATATAAAGATATTTTATTTAGGACATAATTCTAATATAATATGTTATAGTTTATAAAGAAAACATACTTGAGATCTTAAAGATTATAAGACAAGAGACATAATAATTTATTAGATTATTAGAAAGAAACAATTCTTTCTTTCTACAATTCCAAAAAAAATTAAAGATTATTTTTATATATATTGAAGATATAATATTTTTATATATAATAAATATGAATTATTTGAGATAATAAAAATATTAAAAAAAAAATTATATTTGTCAAAATAGTTATTTATATATATTACTATAGAAACAAATACTTTGACAAATATAAGCAATTAAAAAAAAATAAAAAAAATAAAAAATATTCTAAAGCAACAATAGCATAAAAAGTATAGTGCTTAATAATAATAAAAAGAATATTTTAATTTAAGAAATATAAAAAATATGAAAAATATAAAGATTGTAGATGAAACTATAACAGTGAATCAGTAATACAAAAACTTTTTTAAAAATTAAAATTATTTTATAAGTAAATATTAAACAAGGAATATTGTAAATCTTGAATAAAAATCAAATGTAAAACATGATTATTTTTAAATTATAAATATAAAAAATTAAGAAACATGTTATAACAATAAGTCATTTATTAATTATTTTTATAGTTTAAATTGTTTGTTACATTATTAATTTTATATAGGTAAAATAAAATTATAATTGTATACAAAAGTAAATAGAAAAAAAAATAGAAAAGCAATAATTCAAGTTTTTAAAAAAAGTAATAAAAAAAGAATTGATTATATATTAATAAGCTAAAAAATATATATTTAACTTTTTTATTCAAGACTTCTCTTGCATTTAGATATTAAAATAAACTGTACTTCATTCTAATCCAATTCTAATCCTTTCTTTTTAATAATAATTAAAGCCCTAACCTAGATTATTTCAATTCAGTATAAAACTTAATTAGTTTAAAAACAATTAGTTGCAAGTAGTAAAAAAGATCACAGTCTTATAAAAGAAGCTTTAAGTCATAAAAGTAATTTAAGATTTAAATAATAAGATAAAGAGGTATTTGAACTAGGGCTTCGAAAAGTATCGAACTGGTATTGAAATGGTACCAATTTTTAATAAATTTAATATATGTTTTTATAGTAAATTTAAGTATTAAACTAGTATCGAAGTGGTATTAAAGTGGTATTATTAGGAGCTCTAATTTGAACCAACCTTTTTAATAAAAATTGCTTTATATAAAATTGGGCCATATACAGTATATTAGGTAGTTTAAAACTAGTAATAAGTTTTTTATACCTTATAGGTCTTCTTCTAACTGTCATATGGAAAATTATTCAAAACAAAGATTTTTGAGCACTAAATATAAGGTAAGAGATAAGAAATAATCTATATAGAAAATATAATATACTAATCTATATAAGTTCTTAAGTTACAATATATATTGATATAAGATATTTATTAATAAAAACCTAAAAAAATCTTTATTTTTATCTTAAATAAAAAAAATGGTTATATATTTATAAATAATAATAAATAATATTGATATTTTATCTTTTAATAAATATATTTCAATTATAATTATCTTTATATAATTATAATTATAATATTTATTTGCTTATAAATATTAAAAATCTTAAATATATTTTTAAAAATTATAATATATCACATTGGAATTTAATATCCTAAATGAAATATTTTTCTGCTATTAATTTTTTAATTTTTAAAGTCAGATTGATATATAACAATATAATCAAAAAATAAGTTAAACTCTTAAACCTGTTAACTCTCTGATTAAAAATTCTATTCCATTATAATAGTGGTTTTTAAAGTTCTTATATTCTTGAATTTAAAACTTATAATATATAGAAAATAAAAAAAAAGTATACTTTTTTTAAAAAAATTAATAATAAATAGATAGGAATTTTTTTAATTTAAATTTATATTATATATTAATTAAAAGTTAAGATTAATTATCTTTTTTTTTTTCCCTCATAGGTAAGCATCATTTTTTTTATTTGATATTGTATATAACATGATATACATCGTGAAAGAAACAACATCTCTTATATATATGTGTAGCAAGTTAAATGCTAGTCTGCCTATGTGAACACATCTAGCTAATATTGAAAAAGAAATTCAAAACAATACTATATACTAGCTGTGCCTGAATAGCAGCTATGC
>CAJVPV010001440.1:0-15897 GCA_910591835.1 Acaulospora morrowiae | reverse complement strand
TGTCAAAACTCACATGCCAACAATCTGCCTTGGGAAAAATGAACTTACTCAAAATGGATATGCTTTCCATTTTGGATGAAACCCTTGAGAGATTTACTATACCATATAATCCAGTTGTACCAATCAATGAATCTATTAGGATGATGATCTTGGAAATTATCCGATATATACAACAATATCATCGAATTGCTGTATTAGTCCATCTATATTACTTAGGAGGATTATTGAAAGTCACAAAGGATTCGCAACAAATTTGGAGAAAATATATCCAAAAATATCCACTGTCTAATCATGGGAGGTATTACTGATCTGCCATATAAACCTATGAAATTTTTCAGAAGAATATGGAACAAATTTATTGAACAAAGTATTTATCTATGCACTACATCGCCGGGATGACTAATGAAGATTATCAAAATAATTTTTTGATTTTTGTGAAGGGTTTAGGCTATACATGTTGCTGAAATTCATAGATCCTTGACACAATTAACACAATTATTTGACGCAATTAATTGAGTCACTATTAAAACATATAAATAATTAAGTTATGACACAATTATTTTTGAGAATTTTGGAAATTGAGTTAACAGCAAAATAATTTATGTCACATGTATAGTTTAGGCTCAGGGACTTCACCTTTTGAAGGGAGGGAATGTGTTATAGAATAGATAACTTAGTCTTATTTTACTTATTTTTTTATTGGATTATTTTCTATTCTATTTTTAGCAATAACATTTATTTAATTATTTATAGCATATATGGGTAATTATTTTTGAAGATGGACTGGAAATTTTCTGATGGGATACTGAAATTTATACTATATATATTGTTTAAAAGTTGGGTCCGAAAAAATCATATCTAGCATTTTTGATGCCTTCAAAAATAATTATCCATATAGTTATTTATAGTCCATATAATATAGATCGAACAGCCCAGGAGACCTAAGCAGCCTATAAAACTCAAAGGATTCACAAGGCTATCTAATCTATGAAATTAGGACATCGTGACACGTATATCAGGCAACCCAAGCATCCCAAGCATCCCAAGCACCCCAAGCAGCCCAGACAGCCTATATAGGAAAAACACTATATAAGTAGCTGCTATGCATGAATTTAGTTTTTCAGTTTTAGGATAACTCACTTTTGTAATTGCTTGGAATTCTGTTTTTGTATCTTAATAAATATTCTTATTTTATTAAATACATTTTGATTACAAAGATTCTTGAGGAATCTTTACCATTTCTTGTAATATTTGTGAGAGATTATCTTTGGAACAATGGATAGTTATATATAATCTCTAATTCCTTCTAAAAACTACTATTCGGACACTCGACCAAAAGGATTTTGATCACAATATAAAAACTTATAACAAAAGATTTTGTATTCAAGAATTAGAACTTTTTAAGAATCTTTTATTAAATAAATCTCTTATTAATTTTATAAATAGTTAAAATATTATTTGATTAGTTTTAAATACAAATAATAAAGTAATTCATTTTTTTTATATCAATTACAATATATTGTTGTTTAACAACTTAATAGTAATTAAAATAATTTAGAAACTCTTTCCTATACACAACTTTTTTCTTAAAAATTTCCTTTTATAGTAATTTTTCTCCAAAATTAAATAAACAAATATTTTTTTTGCTTTTCAATACTCAAAAATCCTTCGCACTTCCTTTTTTTTTCATTACAATAGCCTCAAGGAAATCAAAGAAGTACACTAGTACATCAGAATGGGATCTTTGGCCAGAGAAAAGCAAGTTTGAGGACCTTATTTTTTCTTTGGATTGCATGAGGAAAGGTTTGTAACAATTACTTCTTTATAAATCTTTCTTGGAATTCTTTCTATTTTCTTTTTTTTTTTTTATAGTAGAACATGCGCACGGCATGTAATCTTTATTAATATATAATATCTAGATAGACATCAAGTGTCTTCTACAAATTAACCGTAATGGTTTTTGAATAAAGTTGTGTTACAACCATTATGTCTTCTACAGTTAATCTGCAGCTTAACACTGCATTAGTACATATATTTCTATAAGACTAGCTACGCTAACCACTAATGTAACCTGGCTATGCATTCAACTATCACGTAAATATGTTCACACTTCAGATGGAACTTTCGCAGGGGGAATTTTACCACTAGTTTAAACCTGCCTAAACCTGCTGGTCCATTATTGCAGGGAGCAAGTTATTATGGAATATTATTATAGAGACTAACCCCAGTATTCCAGTCACTGTTATCATCAATCCTCGAGTTATGCCACTAGCATAGCGCAGCACTACTGTTTTCACTACCTGTGGAACTGACGTCCTTGCTTGGATTCCGATTTAATCTTGTAGGCCCTCACTAGACGCACTTAGCTTGACGATTTTTGCCTAGATTCTCACTACCTGTGGCTGATGTCTTACCCTTCGGCCATATTATTAAGTCCCTTGTGGGACATCATATTGAGATAGACCTACAAGCTCCATATTGGGATAGATTGGCTTAGAGTTAATCTCTTTTTGTCTTTTTGCATGAAGTCTGCTATGCCAGGGGGTATTGAGTGATTGGATACGACATAAGCAGGGAACTCGTTAAAACCTGTTCACGAAGGATTCTTTTTATAGTTTCGTGGACTATAGGGGAGGGAAGCGACCTGTGGGAACCGGGAAATGCACCAAACGTAGTGTGATCATCGTAACACCAACTGGACGATTGACACGTCACGACACCTTAACTGGAGATCACAATCTCAACGCCTACTGAATCAGTGTGTGAGACAGCTTCGCATGAGAAACAGCACATATTAGGTTATGGTACCAGATACCATGTGATACTGTTCAACTGTCTTCACATGGAGTTGAACTGGTATCTTGTGATCTGACCTGTGGAGCACTAATCACTGTGCTATAGACCCACAGGTCTTCTTTCTATTTTCTTTTCTTTTCAATATACAAATCTTTTTAAATAATTATACTTTTTGCTTGAAGGACTTCTTTTTATCTCAAAAAATCAGACTTTACATCAAAATTGTTTATATTGTTGACTTGGAGCACCAACAATATATTCAATGTTTACTTTTCACTATCGTTCAGCATATTTTGCTGCATCACCAAAAATCAAAAAATCTTATTCAAAAAATTTTTCACTAAAAAACTGCAATCAGTTTACTCCTGTCAATTAATCAACATTTCAAATTTAACTAATCAAACACTATCAATTTTCCAAACAAATTTGTATAACTAAAACACTATACTCTGATCGATATAAACAAAATCTTGACAACAACCAAAACAAAATCACATTACCAATAAACAAACCAATCACAAATTATATCACTATAACAACAATACCATTACCATGACTAATTATCTATCAAAAAGATATATCATTAACACTATTGTACATTTTGGACAGTAGCCTGGCCATTTCTGGAAGTGCAACAATACTTCAGTTAAATAGAACTATCAATGTGGTGCATCTAATAATTTTATCTAAAGCATTCATAGCTTTACAATTAGTGTTATTATACTTATTTTTTTTGTTTTTGTTTAGTATTTTCTTTTTTTTCAATTTTTAATTTCTTATAGTCTCACATATAAACCTAAGTAGATATTCATAGCTGCTCAGCACTATTTAGAATGTACATCAGTTTTAATATTTATTTTTCATATCACTTAGATAGTTTCTGTAAGCAAGCTAGTATTAGACTCACTGATCAATTGGTCATGTGAGAGATATTGTCACTTTCTACATATAAAATAATTTAAAATTTTTACAAAAATAAAGAGATAATGTTTACCTACTTTAAAAAAAAAAAAAACAACTTAATGGTAATTAACACACTGAGAACTATTCTTATTATATAATCATATATGGTATATACAAACTTACCAAAATATTTATGCCAATTAATTTATAAAAATAATAAAATTTATTAATAAAGATTTATTAAATAAATAATAAGAATAAAAGAAAATTTTATTAATAAGAAATGTTTCTGATAATAATTTTATTCTGAATGCAAAAAGATCATTATATTTGTTGTAACAAAGATTTTTGATTGAATTATTTAAATACTAACATTTTAAACATATTATTAGTAAATATTTGCAACCTTTGGTGTTTTTATAGTATAACATTAATCTTTCATAAGTCTTTTTTTAATTTCATACAAGAGTTGAATTTTTTTTTTAACTAGGTAAATTAGACGAAACCAGGCATATTCTATTTTTGCGCACATAATTCGAGTGCCTTAATGCTAACGAATAACCGTCACAACAAAAGTGATAAGTTTATCGCTATCGACCTGGTCTTTTTGAGATTCTGTACATGATTCATTTCCTTGCGGTCGGGTGACTTTAGATGTACAATCATTTTCCTCTTAATAGTTGAAGCGCCAATGCTTCCTGATCTTCTAATGTCAATGGTTCATCAATTTCTATTATTTTACGTTTTTTACCTACGGATATGTTATCTTCACTCGACTCATCATGTTCGGAGATCGCAGGTGAAAAGCGTCTTTTGTTTTGCAGGTCTTGTTCGAAATCATCATCTCCAGACTCATATTCACTCGAATCCTCGATGTCACTTCGATCTAATTCTTCGTCTCCGCTGACAGGTGAAGCTAATCTGGCTTTTGGTCCCATATCCTCTAATTCGGCTTTTAATCTGGCCTTTGTCTTTAATTTCTTTTCGCGAAGTTTTTCTTTGGCAGTTACTTTATCAAAACGATCCACCTCTTTCATTACTCTTAATTCTTTATCCAAGAATGCATTTTTTTGATCTAACACACTCCCTGCTGCACGGAATGCCTTTTCATCTTGGAATTCATATATCTGATGGGGCTAGAGATTATATGAACATATTTAGTTTAGAATATTAATCCAGATAGTGCATAAACAACATATTCCCTAGCTTACATTGCCCTCTTCATCAAACACGAGTTTTTTACCCCTAGGAACATTCTTTATGGCATGTTTTTTCGATGTGACTTTCGAAAGTTTACGTTTCGACAAATTCTCGTGATTCTAATGTTAGATTGAATCAGAATCAGGAAATATGTAATTAGTTTAAAACTATCAAAAAGACTGACCATGTTTTCTAGGTCTTCTGGCAAGTCATGATCAACGCGTTTAAGAGTGATAAATTCGTCCTCATCATTCGTAGTCTTGTCACCTTCATGGTCCACAAGTTTTTTATAATGATCTGCGAGTACAGACATATTTTTTCGATGGAATATTTTTTCTAGCTTTGTTTTGGGTTTAGAAGTTTCTGACTTTCCCTCATTCTCCGAATCATCTCCAGAACCTGATGAAAATTTATCCTCCTCATTTTGATACACCTCCAAGTTCTTTTCGGGTTTATCGCGTACAGCATTTTTTGCTTGTGATTTCTAATAGTCGATTATGAAATTGGTTAAAATCAAAAAAAAAAAAAAAAAATGGCAAAACAATCTTTCATAATAACCTTTACGAATTTAATTTTTGGTGCTCCGGGCAGCCCAAGAGAAGCAGAAAATTCATCTGCCGGTAACTCGTCAACTTTAAATATGGATTTATCACTCTGAAGGTAAACAGATCTCATATATGATATGAAGGCCTGTGATTCAGAAGGAAGTTAGTAAAAGCTCAAACATTAAACAGATATTGTGTACGTACCATATAACACATACCTTTTGACCGAGATATTTAATTTCTGGATCTTTGAAGCATAATGATTGCAATTGTTTTTGTATGCTCATTGTCTTGCTAGTTTTCACTTTAATTTGTTCAATTGGAACCTTCTTTTTTTTAAATGCTTCTTTCATTCCTTTCTCTTCGCTTGGTAGCAAAAAAAGCAATGCATGTCCAGAAGCTTCATATCTAGCGGTACGTCCCACACGATGAATATATGTATCCGCATCTTCTGGTGCATCCACTTGTATCACCCAATCAACGGCCGGAAAATCAAGTCCTCGAGCTGCTATGTCCGTAGCAAACAAGTACGCATGTCTTGCGGCAGAAAATTTATTAAAGATTTCTACACGCTTAGATTGCTTTTGTTTTCCATGCAAACGGTGTAATACAACCCCTGGTTGCATTTTACAAAAGGTTTCAAAGACAAATCGAACCTGCAAAATAATAGGAATTAGCAACTAGAAAACATCAATGCTGAAATACTATTTCTTATACCTGATTACAGCTTGAAAAGAACACCAGACCTTTGACCTTTAGATGCGATTTTATAAATGAAAACAAAATATCCAATTTTTCCGGTAGTTCGCATATCAAATAATGTTGTGATAAACCAGATGGTGTACTGTGCTCAGACTCTTCGTGCACAGAAACGTAGTGGGGGTCCTAAATTATAAATTTGTTAAATCAAATTTCTAATGATCATAGTTGGATAACGTACCCGCAAACTAAGTCTTGCCAAATCTTTGACGGAGTTTGTTTGTGTAGCAGAAAATAAAAGGGTCTGACGTTCCTTCGGAAGATTATCTATTATGGCATTAACAGTTTTTTCAAAGCCCATGTCGAGGATTCGATCCGCTTCATCCAATACTAATTAAATCAAAATGAAGGGAACTAAGATCAAGAACATTTTAAGAGCTTATAAATCTAGTAAATCCAGTCATATTCGCTAACCTAAAACCTGCAAATTATCACAATTGAAACTGGCTGTCTGGTCCATATGCTGTAACAAGCGTCCAGGCGTACATATGAGGATATTCATTCTGTTGATACGCTCTTGCTCCACTTGTAAATCTTTTCCTCCAATGACAAGCCCGGCTGACAAAGAATGTCGTCGTCCTATCTTTCGGAGGACTTCAAATATCTGAACAGCCTAAAAAATATAGGCATTAACCACAACTCATAATTTTTGTAATGAACTCTCGAATAAACCTATTTTAGCTGATGCACACCAATTCGCGTGTCGGTGCTATGACGAGGCCACCCAACCCATCCATTTGAGACCATTCTCTTCTGTATAGGGTTTCGATTAACTATAAAACTTGACTTTCTCAGAATTGTTCTCTCTCATAAACTTGCCGAATGAATTCTGGAATGAAAAGTCATTCACTTTACTGGAATTAAAAAGGCTAACGTCTTTCCGCTACCGGTTTTAGCAGCACCTAAAACATCACCACCATTCAAGGCTAACGGTAGTGCCTTACGTTGAATTTCCGTCATTTCAACGTAATTTGACTTCTGAAGACCTTCAAGAGTTAACTTTGACAAAGGTAATTCGTCGAATCTTTCGAAATCCGAGTCGATAACCTTGATGCGTGACGTAAAATTTAAGTATTAATTTGACTTGCAAGAATTTCTTTCAAAGATAATTGCTGAATTAGTAAGCAAAATTACCAGACTCTTGCATCTTGTCTCCAATTCATTCAATTCTTTCCTGTTTAGTTCGAGTTTAATTTTACGATTTTTTGATCGATGCGACTTTTTATGTTGAAGGGGCATTTTTGGTAAGTTGAGATCTAGAGATCAGTATAAAATAGATAAATTTTTTAATTAGTCGAAATTTCTATTTTGATTGGTTCTAGAAATTTCGACGCGAACCCCTTTTACATTACTTTTAATTTAAATAAAAAATTTTTTTCTTAAAATAATAGAAAATATTTGAATTACAGTAAATGGACTCGCTTTCTTTTTTTTTTTGAAACTCTTCTTTTATATTTAAAAAAAAATAAAAATAAAAAATCTTGATTGCAATGTAAATACTGTATCATTTTTAATTTGTTATAATATTTTAAGATAATCTATTTTTATTTATTTATTTTTTTTTTTTTAAAGATTTTAAATATCTATATGTTAATTTTGAAATATGTTTCATTCATTAAAATTAATTTTTTAATAAAAAATGGTATCAAACAAAAGATTTATTTATTTTAAATAAAATAGAATTCCTATTTATTTTTATAACAAGTTCTGCTAAAGATGCTTTATATATTAAACAATGTGTTTATAAACCAGACGTGACTGATAAGCTCGGTTTGCAGATCAATCAAACAATCATTATCATATGATCATTCAGAATATAAACACGGCTTAGATGAGTTGTTCGAAATCAAATGGCTCAAGAACAACTGCATTCGGTCCTCTTTGAAGGATCAGAAATTTATGAACATGGCTCACCAGACAAACTTCAGTTCTACAATACTTCATATGGGGACTCCTCCAATTCATATGCGACCCAAGGCTACTACTATGCACAACAGCCCCATGCTTATCCGCACCCGAGTTACCACCACAATACGGGGGGTTTTTGGAGCGCATTCGGAACCGGTGGAGGTCCTCCTGATGAACCGCCATTATTAGAGGGTAATGAATGTATTTCGTAGCCTGTTATATTTCTTGAGTTTCACGTTATGGAATTATTGATCCTTTTTTTAAACAGAACTTGGCATCAATTTTGAACATATAAAATCAAAGGTATCTTTAAGAATAAATTTTTTCAAAGCGAATCTTTGTTTTAATGTTAACCTTCTTTTTTCATGATCAGAGTTTGGCAGTTTTAAATCCCCTAAAGAGTGTTGACAAAAATATAATGGACGACACAGATTTGGCTGGTCCCCTTTTATTTTGCCTAGTGTTCGGTGTTTGTTTATTACTGGTACTTGTTATACCCCTTTTGCCCCCCTGAGTTAGTGTGGATTTCTAATTGAACCATTTATTAATCAATTTCCCCAAATGATCAATTACATAGACAGGAAAAGTTCACTTTGGTTATATTTATGGGGTAGCCCTACTTGGATGGATTTCCATTTACATGATATTGAATCTCATGAGCGAATCAGGAGTTGATGGGTATCGAACAGCGAGCGTACTTGGGTATTGCTTGTTGCCATTAGTATTGTTAAGTTGCGTGGGTGTTGCATTTCCACTGAGGTATGTAAGAACGATTTGCATTACACTAGTGATATGATTATTGTATGCCGGTCATATATCCCCGGTGTGAATTTTTCATTTATTTCTTAATATGCTCATCATTATAGTGGACCATTGGGAATTATTGCATCCGTTCTTGCGATCATTTGGTGTACATATTCTTCGTCTACAATGTTTGTAACAGTATTACAAATGTCAGAACAGCGCATTTTAGTCGCATATCCTGTTGGCATGTTATATGTATGCTTTGCTCTCATGACAATCTTCTGAAGTAAATCTGAAGTAAACCATTTAAACCAAGAGGTGATATACTGTAATTTGAACTCACGAAGACATCTGGAAATATTCACAAAGATTGATTTTCTTAAACGATATAATCTTTGTTTCGATCATATTTACGAAGAGTAGAATCGATGGAATGCAGCTTTGGAGGGGGTGGAAAGTAGGTTCCAATTGAAGAATGTTACAGAAGCATTGAAAAAACAAACATTCTCCTTGTGGCATCAATTCTATTGATTTCCACTGTCAATACCCTCATGGGCACTGGGTAAAATAAGAAAAAATGACAATAAAAAACCAATGAAAGTTTTTGTAATAAATTAGAAGGGTATTTGATTGATTGTAATATAAATTGTTTTTTAGTCTTAATATGCGAATCTATGTTCTCCAGCCTCAACATATGAATCTATCATTTTGTGGATGCACTATGAAATCTAATCATCTTCTAAACAAAAAGTACCACAGCCAATCCATTTCTGCATAAGAATGACCGAAGATATACAGTACGACAGTAACCAGCTATTTCCGCTCGTCCATAAATAATCATTTTCACTCTTTCTTCTTTCACCATTAGTTAATAGTTCTATTATACTATCGTCATCGTCGTCGTCATCATCATTATTTGAATTGTTGGTGTTATTGCCTTGTGACGTAACCGGTGAGGAATTATTGATATTGCTTCCTGTTAATACTGATAGACGGTTCCAATTGTCTGAAGTGGATGATTGAGCTCTACTGACGTTTTGCGGAAATTTCCATAGTAACCATAATCCTTCGTCCGATTCCAGAGGATCGTGTAAATCTTCATCCATATTTTCTAAATTTTCTTCGGGATAATAACCTAAAATGGACAACGGGGGTGTTTCAATGACGGCATTTGTCAATCAGGTTTAGATAGATGAACCAAGCATAAACAAAAATGTTTCAAACGTCAAATTAACCCCAACCAACCTTCAAATTCATCGGGGGCGGTTTTCGAATTGCTTTTCGTGCCACCTTGGGAAACCACTTCTTTCAATTTTGTTTCTGTTTGAAATGAACGATTTTTTAATTCATTCGTCTCAACGTATATATGCGGTATATATGCTTCAAAAAAAATATCAAAACAATACCTAATAACTCAATGTGTCTTTCTGAGTCGGTTTGCAAACTCCACGACACCCTACTACTTTTACGCGAATGTCTGGTTATGTTGTTCGTTGGCGGAAGCGGAGGTGGAGGTATGACAAAAGTGGAGACTTGCTGCTCTTTTATTTTTTGCGGATTCCATATTTCATCATTCTAAACGATAGATGATTGTTATTAGTACACGGAGTAATAGAGGAAACAATTCTTGAAGATAAACACACAGGACCCACCTCGTGTCTCTCGTTAGCTTCAAAAGCATTCTGCCAAAATAAATCTTCGGACGGATCAGGGAATACTTTCTGGGAATTTGCTCCAGCAGAACTATTATGTGCACCAGGCATTGAGTTAAAGAGATGTTTTATCTTTACTCCGAAGAAAGATATCCCAGATGCACAAAGACGTGATGAATATATATATCGTTTTCGGTAGTACGATTGAGGTAGTTTCAATGACAACCTTAATTTGGAAATTTATAAGCCATTTGCAAATTTAATTAAACATTAAAAAAAATCATTATTTTTTTAATGTGCAATTAAATTTCAAATTAAAAGGATTGATCCTAAATTTAATTAAATGTGTCAGAAATTGATATATTTTAGTTTGGGAAATAACAAACAAAAAATAACCCTTTTTATGACTCAATGATGTTCGTTGTACAGACAAATAAGGGAACGCAGAAAAAAATGTTAATAGCGACGACGACAGGACTTGAACCTGTGCGGGCAGAGCCCATGTGATTTCTAGTCACACTCCTTAACCACTCGGACACGTCGTCCAGAATATACTGATGGAAGCATTTAAGGATCTAATAAATAAAGGTATAGTTGGTGGATAGGAGCCTAGTTATATAAATACGTAAGTTAAAAAAAAATACGGGGTGAGCTATAACTATTCCCTTTAAAAAAGAAACGTTGTTCCTCTTCCCACAACTTTGTTCAGTCCAGTCTCAAAAGATACGATAGAAACAATGAGCTTTTTAATTTTCAAGTCAAAACCAAAGACACCACATGATTTGGTGAGGAACGTAAAAGAAGCTATTAACAAGTTGGATGGTTTGGAGAGGAAGAAGGTTGGTTAAAATGTTTATCGTTTGTTTCATATTGGTATAGGTTGTCTGGGGAAAGGCTTTTGAAGGGGTTTCGAAAAGTTCTCGCCGTTAGGAGAGGTTCCTGACCTTTCAACAACCTGTATAGTGATAAAGATAAGAAGAATGGTCCTCACCAAATGTCATTTCGTAGGCAAGCGAAGACATTTCGAAGAATTTGGCTACGATGAAGACCATCCTTTACGGGGACGGAGGTGAGAGAATGGCACGCTCGTCCTTTCACGACCGTTATCATATAATTAATTGATTTCGATCTTCGTTTTTAAAAATTTAGAGAATGATCCGGTACCAGAAACCGTCGCGCAACTAGCACAGGAAGTTTACAATAACGATATTTTGCAATTATTGGTGCTAAACATCTGGAGATTTGAATTCGAGGTTGGCATCAAATGACGAAGCATATATGTCATTTACCATTCTGACATAATAAAACTCCATTTTAATTTATTAGGCAAAAAAGGATGTATCACAGATATTCAATAATCTTTTGAGGAGACAGATTGGTTCATTGACACCGACAGTCGACTATCTGAGGAGTCGAGGTGAAATTCTATTCGCGCTACTCAAAGGGTTAGTTCATTATTCAGTTTTTTGCGTTTTCTTCTATTGTATCATGTATCCCTCTAGCAATCGTTTCCTGTTATTATAGATATGAAAATCCAGAAATAGCGCTTAATTGCGGAATGATCCTGAGAGAATGTCTTCGACATGAGTCATTAACAAAAATTATCCTAAATTCTTCCGAGTTTTACAATTTCTTTGAATACGTCGAAATGAGTACGTTCGATATCGCAAGCGATGCTTTTGCCACATTTAAGGTAAATTCTATTTACCAATATCGTCGAGGCTTGCATGTCGTCGCTCTCCTTTTGAGATCTTTTCCCTCAACAGGAAATACTAACCCGCCATAAATCTCTGGTGGCCGAATTTTTGGATGCCAATTATGACACGGTAGGCGTAGCATTGATGCTACTGTGTGCACGACATCCAATACTCTATAATAACTCGCTCTGGCCTCAATAGTTTTTCAGGTCTTATACCAAGTTGTTGAATTCCAACAATTACGTAACCAAGCGGCAGTCTCTAAAAGTAAGTCATTAATTAATATTTTCCGCATTGCGTTGCATACATGCATTGAATATAACTTCTCGCGCATCGAACAAACTATAAATTTAGCTTCTTGGTGAAATTTTATTGGATCGCTGCAACTTCAATGTCATGACGAAATATATTGCGAGTGCGGAAAATTTGAAGCTGATGATGAATTTACTAAGAGACAAAAGTCGCAACATTCAGTTTGAAGCTTTTCACGTGTTTAAGGTAACAAATCATTCCTTAATTTAATTTTCGAGATCTCAAGTCTCGGACCATTAACAGTTTGCGTCTCATCTCTCGAATGACAGATATTTGTGGCGAATCCAAACAAAAATAAACCTGTTCTGGATATTTTGAATAAAAACAGGGACAAATTAATCCAATTTTTGGAAAATTTTCGCAATGACCGTCATGGTTCGTTTTTTGTATTTATTTATTGTCTTGATTATCTTATCATTATTACCCTTTTAAAGCTTTTTTTTAAAAAAAAAAAACGAATAAAAACGACGATAATAGACGACGAACAATTTAATGATGAGAAAAAGTTTTTATTGAACCAAATCAAGGAATTGAAATCATAACTATTGTTAATTCGAGAATTGGACTAACAGAGGCTTGTGAGAGATTGCGGGCGCATTTTCCTCATTCGGTGCTAGAATTATTGGATAACAAACCTACTATTAACCAAGCATTTATTGGTCAACATTTTCAATAGAATTATTTGTTTCACCCTATCATTTATATATTAGGGTCTTTGCAATTGGTTTCCCGGGGAAACAAACGAAAGATTACAATTATATTATATTTTTGTGTATAATTTTTTGTTATTATTATTCTTATTTCCAGTCTATATCTTCATGTTGATAAACACTTGTAAATTGATGATGTCATGCTTAATAATGAACAGTAAGTTCTCTAGCAATCATTTATATCACATCATACTGACATATAATCGATTAAATTATTATTTTTGATTTGCGTGTATATGATTTCCTTTTACGACTTATGCACAGAGCAATCTGAACAATCTTGTCTCTTTTTCTAACCGTCGTCCTGCATCCCGCTTTTTTTCACACTACTCCTTTCACATTATTCTTTTTTAATCCTCCTTTTATCACTCTTCATCTCCCCTCCTTTTACTCTATCGTCCTTCCTTTTTAGCTCCCTTATTCCTTTATTTCTTTGTTTCAGTCTCATTAGTTTATTTAGCATTCTTCTTAATTGTCAAGTTAATTTTATTTATTTAACCTTATTAAATAAATTAAACACATAAATCTTGGTAACGATAAACATCGAATTATTAATTTTATTTACCTTGAAAATATCTTCACTTCAGTCTTCGAATTATATCTCTAATGTTATTATTATTTTGTACTATACGATACGATCTTTTAAAATTTTACTGTATTGATTTACATAATTAATTCTAGACATACGCATAATTGTCCGAAGCAAAGCGAAGGACATTCTACTGTATGTTTACGATCCTTGGTGAAAATATAGGTCACGTGTGGATTCTGTCCGTCCACATGTGTAACACATTAATTATAAACTTATTAGCTTCGTATTGTATTACCGAGTGATTTGATAGCAAATCGAGTAAACGAAAAGCATCTGAAGCTTTTGATTACTGTGCACGGAAGCTTTCTCTCATCTAAGAAATTTTAGAGAAAGGCACAGAACTTGAGAAATAAATCGAGAACAAATAAAATAAATCTTCAAAGTTTCAGGTAATCTACATTTGCATTGACACTTTACTAAATTTCGTGTTGCAATTCTTTGTGTATATTATATCACCATATTATAATTTATTTTACTTTATTGTTGCGTAAAAAATTTTAATTTATTAAATACATCGATCGATCTCATTAAAAATAATTAATTAAAAATGCTAATCACGTTACTTTCTCGCGATCAAAACCTATGATAAAAAATTTAGAAAAAGTTAATAACGTGCGTTATTAAGCAAGCTTAAGACGAAAAATCCGTAATTTAGTTTCTCAAGTCAAATAGGAATCAGCTCAAACCAAAACCTAAAGCCTCGTATGAAGCCTCTCATGTGATCGCAACAGGGACCCAGATTCTGTTGATACAACTTACAAAGCACCGCGTCAATCAGAGATCCCCCTTCACCATAACTTAAACACATAGAACTTTGAATAGTATACCATCTCGGTCAATCCAATCTAGCTCAACCTATCCTTGGTAATCTATGCATTAATAAGAATGGCGAAATATACTGGAGATATGCATACCATGAGTGATAAAAAAAATAATAAAAGAACTTGATATTTGTTAAAATCTTTTTTTATTAGAAAAAATATCAAAAAAAAATTTTTTTTTTTTTGATAATAAATTATAAACAACTTGTTTTTGTTAAATAATATTATATACATATATTTATTTTATTAAAAATGGTTTAAAATACTTTTTCGAAATAACTATTTCAATTTAATGATAAAATTAATAGATGTTATTTGAATTTCATGGAATAGCAGAATCTTCAAAAATTTTATTACTAAAAAATTTGTTAATTAACAATATTTATTAAAAGAATCAATTAAACCATTTATTATAAAACTGACTGATTGATACTTAAAAAGAAAAAAGTTTTTATTGAAATAAGAATTAAAAAACTAGAATCAAATTGATATTATATCTTTAAACTTTTTTTTTTTGTTCAAGTTTTGAACTTGTGATAATATAATATTATTTTGAAAAAGCGTTAGTTATATGTATTATATCAATTTAACATTAATTGAAAAATCAATTTATATCATATTATTAATAATATTAGTACTAATTAAGTTAATAAGAATTTTATATATAGTTATATTTTTATTTTCAAATATTAACTTACCAAATAACTTTTTAAAAAAAACTATATATTGTATATATTATTTTAATAAAAAAAAATCCTTATAAAAATCAATTTATTTTTTAAAAAATTTATAATTATTAAAAAATTTATGTTTATTATAAACTTAGAATCTCTAAATCTAATTATAGGAAATAAGAAAAATAATTATATTTTATTTTAATAATTTCCACTAATTTAAACATCATAGCCAACTTTTTATCTAAGACTATTATTTCTATCTAATTACTATAGTTCTATAGAAATAAAATTTTTTTATTTTTTAAGAAAGAAAAAAAAATTCATAAAACAAAAAAAATTTTGAAATAATAACTAGTTTAGGTATTTGCAATTAAATATTTATTCAATTTTTTACTATTTTAATTAATAATTAAAAATATTTAAAGGTATTTTTAGAAAGTATTTTTTGAAACATTATATTTGAAAACTTTTAATTTTTAAAAAGAATTAATATATTGTTTAACAATTTTTCTTTTTGATTTTTTATGAAATTATAACTTTATTTAATCAATAATAGTTTTAAAACTTTTTTTTCTTATTAT
>CAJVPV010001439.1:0-15900 GCA_910591835.1 Acaulospora morrowiae | reverse complement strand
TTATTAAACACATTTTGGTTACAAAGATTCATTGGGGAATCTTTGCCGTACCTTGGAATATTTGTGAGAGATTATCTTTGGAATGACGGACTGTTCTATATAATCTCTAATTCCTTCTAAAAACTATCATTTGGATACAGATCAAACAGATTTTGATCACAATATCAATTATATTAATATATATTAAAAGCTAAAAGATTCCTATCCAAAAAATATTATTAAAAGGAAAATGAAAATTTCCAATTGGTAGCTTTGAATGCATATGCTAAATGTAATTTCAAAAAAAAAAATTCAAGTAATACTGATTAAAGTCAAGACACATGACCAAGATATTGTCAATAACCAAGTTGACCAGTTAGTTAAAGCAGTAAGAAAAAAGCAAGAGATTTCCTGGAAAGAACTATTCAAAACTTTTCCAATCTTAATTTTTTTCTGAAATAGTATTCCAATTGATACTTTAATAAGATTGTTTATTAAAAATCTAAATAAAAGGAAAATACCAATTCAATAAATAATTTAAAGCAAAATCCTATCAAGATGGAAGAAAGAGATTCAAAATCCAGAAAAAATGAACTAAAAAGAATTTTGAAACCATTGTAAAGAAAAAAATACATTCAATACCTCATTCAAATAAATGAAAGATAGGATATTCAAAATCAAGCTTATCCATAATGAACTCTTTATACTGAACAATATATCCAAATGCAATATAACAAGTTACAATAAATATACAAAATATAAATTTTGCAAAATAAAGAACAAAATATTAAATTATCTTAACATATAAAAAAACCAAAATTTATAAAGAAAAAATATGAATACTGTTACAAAAAAAGCTCTTAAAAATATGGATTTCTAAATATTCTACTTTTGATTTATCAAAACAAGAAAAATTATTTAACTCTTAAATCAATAAAAAAAAAGAAATATCAAATTAACTAAAGAAATAATTAATCTGTGTATATATTTTAAACTGGAAAACAAGCTTCTAAATTGCAAAGATCTTTTATACACATATATATAAACTGTTAATCAAAACATTCAAGACATGATGCAAGTTTTTCAGGTAATACATATGGAATTCAAAATATGAAAAAGTTCAAAAATACAAGTAATTCCCAAGATACAGATCTGAAAAAGAAAAAGATAAAAAGATAAAAGAATCAATACCACCAAAATTATTAAGACTACAAGATTCATTCAAAGGCAAAGAAATTGACAAACTACAGAAGAAAAAAAAAATCATCTAGAAATTACTGCCTATTATTCTCAAGTTACAACTGTAAGGAAATTAGTTAAGCAAATCTATCAGATAGCAAAAAAGAAAAAGAAAAACTCACAGAAAAACTTAAAGAAATTTTGTAAAACAAGATTAAAGAAATAAAATATAATCAAGGTTTTAAAAGGATGAACTATAATAATGAACTACAAACTATGACTTCAAAATATACTTTGAGACAAGTATATAAGAACAAGTAATTTTTTTCATTTTTAAGATTATATTTAGAAATAACTTTATCTAAAATAGATATTCAAGTATTATATTTAAAAGTTTATATATAAAAGTTATAAAACCAATATATATTCTATATTAAGATTAAATAAACTTCATAAATACTTGTTTAATTATAAAATAAAATAAAATAAAATAAAGTTTGCTAAGCAAGGTTTAATTAGTTTAAAAAAAAAAAATCTTTAAACATAAAGTTTTAAAAAATATTTTTCTGAAAATGTCCTTAAATATTCTTGGTCAATAATAGAATAATGAAAATTAAATAGTTAACTTGCTGCAAGTAATCAAACTAAATAATAATCAAGAAGAGTTTTTGTTTTACCAATACAAACCTTTCTTTTCTCTTTTTTTCTTCTCACTTTTACTTTCTAAAAAAAAAAAATAATTTTTTATCTCTATAGAACCACTGTAGTTATGTAAAGGTGATGGTCCTGAGTAAAGGCTAGCTATAATGTTCTTGATTGGCAGGAGAAATCCAGAATAGAATTGAGCAACTTTTTCATTCCCCATAATCATACTTAAAGGCCTTAAGCTTATGATGGATGCACTGCATAGCATCAATAAGTTTAGCCTTATCATAGTATTCTTTATACAAATGTAAATGTCTTTTTACCCAAGATTAATAAACATAGGCATGCAGCCTGATTTGGAGTAAAAAAAAAATAAATTATTTTTAATAAGTTACTTTTATAAATAAAATTTATATTAACTGGATGTCAGTAAATCAAATGATGTTTAAAGGCACGTATTAATAATATATCGTGTTATATTATTTTGTAATAAATTCTAACAGTTAAATATTTTGTTATTCAAAAATCGATGATTTATAATAACAAAATGATTAAAGATACAGTTTATCGTGCAATAAATGTAATCACAAACATGCATTTCTATTTGATAAATTAGCAACAATTTTATGTTAGACAACCTTTTGATACCCCTACTCTAATCACTTGAATATCCCCTGCCCAAGTCCCGTTCACATTTTTGTTCAGTTTCAATCATACTTTTTGACATTTGGGATAAATTCAGTGAATTGTCTTCCCCGTCATTACTAGCTTTTTCTTTTGCTTTTTGCTCTAAAGCTTCAATTTCTTGATCATGCACTCTTTTAAGGTATGAGACAGCAAAGGTTTCAATAATTGAAAGAGCAAAGTAAGCTAGCATTAAATTAAAAAGTGTATTCCAAATAATCGATATATAACTTGGGCTTCCCTAAAAAAAATAACAAATTTAATCAGACTTTCGTATGTAAAATAATAACTTTTAAAGAAAAAATTTAAATTAGATTGTTAATAATAAAATGAGAAATTAAAACTTTAAATAACATACTGGTACAAGATCTGAAATATCCATCTCTCCTCCCTTTAACATTTTTGTTTGCCGTTGAACAGTGACTTGAAGTATATCATATAAATAAGGGATGTATCGATGCGTAAGATCGAGAAGCGTATCGATTGTATCTTGTGAGAACAATAATATTACAAATATGGTCTATTAAATAAAAACAAACTAATTAATATCCAAATTATATTTTAGTGTAATTACTAAATTCATGTAGAGGGATAATACCTGAATAGAAGATTTAACCACTGCTTTACCAAGAAATGTTGCACCAAAAAATGTTGAAAATGGAACCAAAAATTGACCGCAGATGACACCCGCTAAATCAAATAACGGATTTGGAATCTAACAAAAAATAATTAAGACTTATAAACTCTTATAAGTAAATTTGGTAACTAATGTACAAATAAAGTCGCTATCCTACTTACTGAAGCAAATAGGAATATTCCGAAAAACCCAAGTCTTTTCATTAACCTATGGATAAATATTAGAATCCGTTCTTTGTAGGATATACTTTCTGGAGACTGCTCCAATAAGGCATCGATATGTTTTAACTCTTCACCTCGGCTCCCCGATAGAGCAGCTAATATTATATAATAAGATGACACTAAATAATCATATAAAGATATAGCATATTTGAAATCATTCAACGACTTACCAGCCCTAGCGACAAAATATGGTGGTAGTTCGCCTAATGCTGTACCTAAACCCCAAAAGAAAGATTCCCATAGAACTTTATGAAAAATACTCATAAGTGAGATGGTAACGGTTGTTTCTACGGTAGAATTGCAACGAAATCTTAAAATGACATAAAATTAATGATTATTTCTATTAATATAAAATTTATAAATAATTAGAGAACAATGCATGCATGCCTATTTGAACCATGGGTTTCAAAGTTTAGGTTTCCACACTTATAGGCCACCCATGTTACTTCTGCAATATGAGGTCCTAGAAATAATAAAAATGTGTGCAAGCCAGTTCCGAGACCTATCGATGACGCAATTCCCAATCCAATCCAGTAGCAATACCAAAAAATTGATGCTTGAGCATGGTATATCATCTGAAATTTAAAGATGTTAGTAGGATGATAAAACTAGAGTAGAGTTATATTCTTATTATTTACCTCCTGATGGGATCCTTCGACTAACAATGCGAATTGAATTAGTATACCCAATGCTGGTATAGATGATAAAACCCATTTTCTCGATTGTACGTATTCAAAAGTTGATTTCCCTTGCTGAATTATATATGCTATAAAATAAGTCATGACGAGAACCGGAGAAGTGTATAACGAAATGGAAGATCTTTGTCTTTCTAACTCGTTACGGCGCCTCTTTATAAAATCTGTTGTAATAACCGAAAAGTAAATTAGCAATTATTGTCCAAATTTATAAACAGTCGATAAAAACAAAAACGAACCGTCAAATCCTTCTTTCTTCACATTAGTCTTTTTTAAAACCCTCGGAGAGACGAGAGATCCATCGTCAGTGGAATATCCATCACTGACTGAATCCTCGGTATAAAGCCCAGATCTTTGTTTATGTCTAAAGTTTTTTTTCATTTTATTTCTTTTCGCGACATAATTAGTGGTTGGTCCTGGTGACTCGAAGATTTGAATTTTGGGAATAATTCTATAGGACAAATCAATGTTTAAGCAATAAAAATTGGATTATTTTTTTAAAAGAAATAACTTCAACCTACGGTTCTGGAGGGAGAATAGTTTCTGAATCCATTATATCTAGGAATTATGAAAGATGGTCTATATAAATTGTTGCACACGTCTTTACGGAAACACGTAAAGTAGACTACAAAAATGTTCTGAAATGGACCTTTATAAAGTCTTTGCCTCTCCACGTGTCGAATTACCTGCGTCATGCACGAATTTGTTTACTAATTATGTAATTCTGGAAATCTATTATATAAATGAAATAAAAATTTATAGTTAGTGTTGCTATTTTAAATTTAAAAATTTTAATATATTGATATTGAAGTTTTTTGAATTAACTATGATATTTATAATACACTTTTGGAATTATAATTTTTTTTTTTTTACTTTTAATCAGTCTGCTTACTGATGCATTTATTACTTTTTGGTCAAAAAACAGTATTTTATATTTTAATTTAAAAAGTTATTGTTAATTTATATTATTACTTTAATATTTATTTTAAATTTTAAAAAAATTATTTATTTATTTATAAAAAATAAAATTAAATAAAATTTTTTACATTAATAATAAAAAAATTTTTTTTTCAGTAGATAAATATTATTATTGTTTTTTTATTGTTTTTTTTTTGTCTCTAATCAAATTGCAAATGAAAGTATTTATTAATTTAATTTGTTTGGAGAACAGTAATACAATACATATAATATTATATTAAAGCTAAATTAACACAATTTTGTAGAACACCCATCAATAAATTTAGATTTGTATATAATTCTTGAATCCTTAACACCAAGACTATCATGTTGCCTATATGATTTAGCTATTTACTAACTATTTCACTACAAGAGAGTAAGTTTATTAAGCTATTACTATATGATATTAACTATACATATGTTCATATTTAATTTAGACATATTATGTTCATATTACTAAGTAACAATTAGTAAGTAATTGAGAATTATATTTAATTCAGAATCATATTATCAATCAAATTTCCTTGTATGGTAATAAGAAAACATGTATAATATTAACTATATTAGTCTTTCTAAATCTAAACTTTCTAGATATGATTATAGAAAATAATAAAAATTACTTCTTTTCAAGACTAAGCATTAAAGACTATATCTTGGAAAATCTTAGCTAGTCTATATTTAGACTATCATCTCAATATGAACCTGTGGTTCTAAGAAGTAAAATTTTTTATTTTTTTTTTAAAAAAAAAGGGAGAATAAAAAGGATAGTTAAAAAGTTTGTTCTGATAAATAAAAACCTTTCAATATTGATTTTAGTCTATCAGAATAAATTCTTTACCATTACTTGCAACTGAACAAACTATTTAATTTTTATTATTTCATTGTTAACCAAAAATGTTTAAGATACTTATAACAAGTCTTATATCCATAAGGAATTATTGCTTGGAATAAGACTTATATCTTATGAAATTATTGCTTAATATCTTCTTGTAATAATCAACAATAGAAAAAGCTTATTACTGAATTGGAATAAGACTTCTTTTGATTTTGAAAAAAAAAGAAACCAGTTCAAGAGAGAAAAGGAAGTACCATAATTAAGGATGGGTCCCTAAACTATTTAGCATATAAATTTTGCAGATCAATTATGTCTTTTTTAAAGGGATATAATTATTTATTTATTACTTTAATAGGGACATAATTCAAAAAACACTTGGATCAAGTGGCCTAAAATGTAAAAAATCTTTGCAAGTAGTTTTTTTTTGACCTTATATTTAAAAAAAAACTTTTTTAATAGTGAGGGACATTTGAATTATATCCTCACCTTTAATTTAGGGACCCATCTTTACCCATAGATCCCACTATGCTATAGGCCCATAGGTCCCATTATGCTATAGACCCATAGGTCTGATATAAATAATATTTATTATTATATATTTAATATTAATAGTTTGTAAAAAAAAACTCTTTCCCGCAAATCTCCAAATTCCTAAAAATTTTCTTTTTTGATAATACTACAAACACCCAAAAAACACTTAAAGAAATACTCAAAGAGAATATCCAAAGAAAAACTCCATAATATCTTCTTGAAAATAAAGGAGAACAAACACAACAAGTATACTGTGGATTCAAAAAATATATTAACTCTTCTTTATTTTTCAATTTTAGAGACAGATACTTGTGATTTCTCATTGGAAAAGAAGAAAAAACAAAGAATACAATTTATAGTAAAATTAAAAGAAAAAGTCAACACTGTACTTCACAAGCTGCTAGCCAGTTGTGCATCAGGTTAGATACCTCCCTAGACACTAGCAGGACTTAGTATTAGCCAGATAATATCTAGTAAATCAAGCAATCTCACACACTAATACAAAATCAGAAGGATCCCAAGACTTTTTCATTACTGTAATTGAAAAGAAAAGTACAGATCTCAATATTTCTTGAAGATAAACAACATCCGTTATGCAATCAAATTTTTGTTGGAGACAAAAAACTAAAGACAGGTTACCCCTCCCAAAGATCAACAGTAATATGAACACGTACTTTTAAAAACCAAACAATATCAACAACTGTCAAACAAACAAACACAGCAATTCAAAATGTAACATGTGTACACGACAGATCCAAAAATTTATCAAAGTTAACTTACTCCTAAAGCAAGATCTGCAGTAGCACGAACACGCTATCACCACATACAAAGTAACAAGACACAAACAGGGCTTACCAAAATAAGCAGACCACAAATAACTTGGCAAAACACATGTTAATTTCAATCCTACATATCAAAAAGGGATAATTACACTACATAACAAGCTGTTCCAAGCAAATCAACACACAATAAACAAACAGCAAATTAAACTAGTTTACATGTGTCAACCCAGCAAAAGTCCAAAACAATGGCTGACTCCAATCCAATCCAAATAGAAAATCTAATAATAGAACATCTCAAAACGATTGAAGACAATCACAATGAAGGAAAACAAAGATGGTTTCATATATTGATCGAAGATGGCACAACAAATACAGCATCAGAACTGGCAAAATTAGGAGCAATAGTAAACATTACAATTATAGATGCAGTAGTGGTAAAACTTCTTAATATCAATTCATATACAGTCGTAAAATGGATGTTGGCTAAAAAATATATCAAACAAATCTGGGTGTTCAACCAATTAGACATAAACATACTAAACAAATATATATTAGAAGACTCACAACAAGTGTTTCAGATTGTCGATATCCTACATTTAGGTCAAGACCTATGATATGCACAAAACAAAAATCCAGAAATCACATTATCTTCTAGACAATCCAAGACAAGAAATCACAATCATAACTATTAACAAGAAATAGTTGAAAGGAGTAAAAGAAACATGTCAAAAAATTATATTAATTAAGAAGATATAATAAAGCAGGCAAACGAAGAACAACAAATATCAGAAGTTATTATGAATAAATAGATCTCTGAAAACATAACCAAAAACCAAAAAACACATGTTCCAGAGATAGTCATAAAAGAGTCATCTCTTTCAGATAAAGACTTTGACATGCTAATACTTACTTCCAATCCACTGGAAGACATAAGAGCAAAGAAAAACTATGCAACAAGAAACAAAGTCTTCTATCCAACAAATCCCTATCACATTCACAAAAAAGGGATATACAAAACAGAAACTCTAATAGCAAACACACCAGGAGAGAATCAGGAAAAACAGATTAAGTATCTTGCAAATATCTTCAAGCTTTCCATCAGCAAATACAATCTAATCCAACCATATTTCCACAATGGAAATGGATAGTATACAATCCACTTTCACTATGAAAAAGACAGATTGGCATGCATCAGCAAATTCAAAAACAAAGAGGATTATGAACTAATTGCAATACAGGACTCAAACCTCAAGTAAGACAACAAAGCTAACAAAAAAACAGAAGACATCAAACATAGCATGCTAGAAGGAAATCAAAGTCACAACAGTTCTAATTCATTTAATTTAACTAATAAACAAGGTAGAATTCAACTTCAAATTAGATACAACCCTCTCTACTAGACTAACAAAGAAGAACAACTACAAGAGATAGCCAATATGCTTCAAGTGCCTATCGAATATGAGAGAATACAAGTCCTGGCAATAGGAAAAAACAAATAGATAAGTCTTGGTTTCAACAAAACAACAGATGTTTATAAGTATAAACAACAGCTATTGAAACATATACAATCACAAGACATAATTTTGAATATCATCAAGAATGTTAGTCTAGATAAAGAAGTACTATTAGAAATTCATCAGCTTTAGAAAGTTTAGAAATTTCAGAAATTTCAGAAACTACACATTTTATTCAAAAAAGTATGATATGTTCTTAGTAAATATGGAAAAATCCAATTACTTAATATCACAAAGGGAAACAACAATTACAATAGTACTACAGTAGCATTCCAATTCACAGAAACCAATTTTAAGAAAATCTGATCAATCCCATTGAATAACCTAATGGCAAGACTAGTACCATTAGAAAACTATCAGGACATCTTTATGGAGTACAATGAAATCACAATCAGACTATATGATATTGAAAAATCAACATCTGCCTCATGAATAATAAGTGCAACAAAGCATCTAAAGGTCAAAACAGTATATATTCCACTTAACAACAAAACTGACAAAAGAAGAAACTTTATTATTATAGGTTTCGAAAACCAAAATAATCTGAACAAAGCCCTATCATCACATGTGAAACTGTTTGAAAATAAAACCTGGTAGAGTACTAAAGACAATACAAAAACATATGAAGAAACCAATAAAAAACCAAAAGTCCAAATATGAGACCCCACAATAAGAGAAGAAAACCATTCAGATCATTACAAGAATTCAAGCTCCTTTATAACTTCCAAAGGAAAAAAAACCCAAAATAATCCAAGGAACTCAAACAAAAAAGGAAAAAAGAATTAATATACTACTGAATTAACAATAAGCAAATACAACATACTTGAAGAACAAACTTCTTGGAACACAATTCACATAATATTAGAATCTATCAGTGCCAGATTGATGAGGCTATAAGACAAAAGAAACAAAAATAGTGGAAAACTCCACTACTCCTCCTAAAAAGTCATACCAGTCCTGCAACAAAACTATATTGGAGGAAGCAAACCATCAAAAAATCTATAACCAATAGGATCTCCAATAACAAGGCCTGTAGTAAACCACATTTTAGACACCTTTAACTTAGAACACTCTCCAAAAGTACACAACCAACAATTAGATATCGACATTTCCATATTATTTCACAAACAAAAAGAACTTTTCCTAAACAATCCAAATTCAAACCCTGACAATATCCAAACAAAAAAATACCAGCACAATTTCAACAACAATTTAATATAAATAGGAACTCACAACATCAGGGGAATTACACATGCAACAGATCAAGAAATCTTAATCCAAGAAATCTAGAAAAGCCAAATAGACACATTAGGACTCAGTGAGATCAAACTCATTCAAACCAACCAACAGTTCGCATTTCAAAATAGTAAAGACAAATACAAATGTTTTACAAGCTCATGTTCATTAAATCTCATGGGGCAGGAGTTCTCTTACTACCTTACAAAGGCTTGGAAAGAAATATCATTTGTATAGATAGATTAGAGAGTTACCTAGTAGCCATTAACCTTTGGAGCAAAAAGTATAAAACATGGATAGCACAAATATATCTTTCTTGTGACAAACGAAAAAACCTATTCATCCAAAAAAAGATCCAAACATTGATCCAAAGTAAGATCCAGTAACAGTATCAAATTATCTTAATGGGTGACTTCAATGTTACTTTCAATTTCAGATATGACTAAAGAAACATAGGCTCCAGTAAAACCTTTATCCTAGCAGAAAAATCAGAAACACAAATATTTAGTTATCTTACTAATCAAAATCTCATAGACCTTTAACAACTCTGGGCAGCAAGGAAGATATACACATATGGTCTAACAACAAAAGTTCAAGCAGAATAAACTATATTTGGAGCTCACCAGCTATAGCCAATAGCTTGATCAGCTTCAAAAACAAAAACTTCAAAAAGATTACAAACAACAATCACACCCTTCTAAAACTCCAAGTAGCTAAGGAATCTCTTATCCACATAACTACAAAGTAGCAAAAAATGATCAAAAGACATCAAGAAAAAATAATAAACCTGGCGAAAACATCTGAGGAACAATGGACAAGGTACAAAGACAAGATAGAAGACAAGATATGAAATAACAAATTCTATGAAAAAATAGCAAGCCTATATAACAAGACACCAGATCCAGAGAACCAAGCTGATGAAATCCAACACTGATGGAATGAGTTCGAAAGAATAATAATCTCATCAGCATTCAACAACCTCCACAGTGAAAAGAAAACTGCTAGAGGAATTCAAAAGCGACAAAATGGAACACAAAACAGTAAAGAAAAAGGTTTAATCAAACTACACAGGCAGTTCCATAAACTACAGAAGAAGGTTCAAAAAGATTCCATAACAATAGAATCTTCTGTACTATTTCAACAACTCAAAAACCTCTTGCTTAAAGTTATCAGAATCCTTTCAACTAACTCCCAACCTTTAGTAGATGAACTATTACAGAGCACAGACCCATCGCAGATCAAAGAATGTATACACAATTTAAAATCAATAGTGTGAAAGACATGTCTTATGAAGAAAAGAAAAAGGATTAACCAAGAAATCCTAAAGGCAATCGAAACCAGATATCAGAACCTTAAGGACAACTATGGAAAATTGTACAAACATTAATAAACAACTTTAGAGAAAGAATAACAATTGACAAAATCAAGGCAGTAGATAAAGAAGGACAAGAATACTTCACAATTGACAAAGAAAAAATTCTAAACCAAACTGAACGATACTATCAAAAAGCATTTCAGAAGTGCAACAACAACTATAATATATTAGACGAGCAGTGGAAAAAGCAATACAAATCCAAAGAGAAAATACAAGACAGTTGGTATGAGAAGCTAGAAAAAGAAATCCAACCAGAAAAGCTAAAAGAAGTCCTTCAAGATCTATCAAAAGACAAAGTAGCAGGTCTCTCCAAAATCAAATACGAAATGCTTAAGAGACTAGGACCCCAGGTCAAAAAGGTCTTACGTAGCTTTTTTAATTTGTTTTTAAAACAAGGATATATACCAGTATCCTGAAAAAACAGTCTCCTATATCTAATCTTTAAGGAAAAAGAATGGCAAGGAGAACTTAATAATACCAGACCTATAATCCTACTTGAAACTATACGAAAGTGCTTTATCAAAATTCTTAACAACCAGTTAGTACTAATATACAAAAAATACAACATACTTAAAGGTCCCAACTTTGCAAGCCTCCCAGGAGAAAGTACTTCTGATCCAATTCAACTGCTTAACAATATCTGTGAAAAAGCTCGTGAAGAGAAAAAAGAATTATGAATTCTATTACAAGACACTGTTAAGGCATATGACACTGTTAATCGTGAAATGCTTAAATAAGCACTCCAAAGAATCAAAATATCAGAGAAGATCACCAGACTCATCCTGAATCCCTTCAAGCAAAGAAAGATTAAGGTCATCATAGACATAGGACTTACCAAAGAAGTAATGGCAGGAAATGATATAGACTAAGGAGAAACAATTTTCCTACTACTTTGGAAAATCTTTTATGACCCTTTATTGTGTGAAATTCAAGAGAATGAAAAACTGGGCTATTTAATGAATTGCTCCTGGACACCAGATCTCAGCAAGCTATCTAGCAATCTAAGCTCAATAGAGAACTTATCTCTCAGGCAAGTAGCAATTGCCTATATGGATGACACAACATGAATAGTTAGATCTCAAAAAAACGTGGAACAAATTATCAAAAGAGCTAAATGGTTTTATACAGCAAACGACTTCCAAATTAATGGCAACAAATTGGTTCTTATTACAATAAAGAGTAATAACAAAGACCCAAATATAATTCAATTAGGAATTAAACAAGAAGAAGTCAAAGAATTGGATCATGGAAACCATACAAGATTTCTTGACATAAGGTTAGATAATAAAGATCAAACAAAAGATACCATTAATAGAATACAACAAGAAATTCAAGGAATCCTATCAAATTTGAAAAAAAAGTTAATAACAGACAAGCATGTAGAGTATATTATTAATAGAGTCCTGATACCAAGAATAGAATACAGAATACAATACAATTCAATCAACTTTTATACAGCCAATCGTCTCTCAGCACAATTAAGAAAAGTACTTAGAAGAGTAGTCCACATAACGGAAACAATTTCCAACTCTGTGATACACTACAAACTCTTTTACAAAATCAAAAGTATAGATGAAATACAGCTAGAAAACCAAATTACCAACTTTGTAAACAAATTGAATAACTATAACCACTTATGTAAATCAACTCTAATTAGACTTAAACAAGCACAAATACAACACTAGGAGTTAACAAATCTTTTTATTGAAAATACTGTCAACAATAATTACAAAAGAAACCTTTCAGCACAAATACTCAAGGCAGCAAACAAAATAGGAATTATGTTTTCAGACTCTCAATGGACAAACATATTCCAATGGAAAGAAGGATATATAATGATCCAAATCCTCTTAAACAGCCCTTCCTCTTATAACAAAGTAACAAAGTCCTTAAGAAAACATAACATTATGTTTGTAGATCAGCTAATAAACAAGGAATACAACACGCTCCTAAACTGGAAAATACTACAATTTCCAAAAAACCAAGGACAAGGACCTATACCAACATAATACTAATCAATGAAAAAAATACTAGCAAATAATTATAGGGTTCTCAAGCAAAAATGGTCAGGATATGATTGGATACTCCAAAATAGACTACTTTTCACACCCAATGAAAACACAGATCACAGGAAATAGAACTGGCAAGTAAGTATAAACAATGATGAAGAGCAGAAACTGGTCTGGTTCAGAAGTAGAAACACACAAACAATAAACAATCAAGACATAGAATACTTTCAGATTGGAATGGGAAAAAATCCAAATACAACCAAGTTTACAAAGGTTAAAGCTAATAGAGAACAAGTCAACAAAAACTTTGCACTTGCTATCAACTGGATAAATAAGATCGTCAAATACAGAAAAAGCAAAGAGCCAATAATATCGATTGAAACACATACACTAGAAAGCCAGGCCAAAGCAAAATTGGAAGAACATTACTTAAATAATACAAATACATTCAAACTTCAATATGTTGAGATAGAAGACCATGACATACAGATAATTCAAGACAATGTAGAGTCAAAAGAGTATCAAAAATGGCTATGTACAGAATATAGACTCAATATAAATCAGAACAAAGAAAACAATTACCAATTTTATACAAATGGAGCCATAGGCAAAACATCAGATCAGTCTATAAAGATAAAAGCAGCATGGCTTCAAACAGAACAACCAAATCCAAGAAAAATGTTTCAAGCAGAAGTTGGTAGCTGGCTCTCCCCAACAAGAGCAGAACTAGTAGCAATTCTCTTAACAGTAATAACTATATAAAATAATAGAAGAGTGAAAATCAAAATGAATAGTTTCAACTGTATTAATACCTTTACAAAGCTAAGCAAACTTTATCCTAAAGAGACACTAAGAAGACAAATGAAAATATCAAACTGGCTACTATAGTTAAGACTAATGAATATAGTCACAAGAAAAAGAATCCAACTGAAACTTATCAAAGTCAAAGCCTATAGCAAAAACACGCTAAATGATTGAGCAGACCAGTTAGCCAAAATAGCAAAAAAAGAGTTAGTAATTGTATGAAAACTATTGTTTATAATAATCACAATCACAGTATCAGAATGGAACAAAATCCTTATAGACATCTCGATTAGAGAATTTATCAAAGATGTCAATATAAGAAAGATTCTAATACAATAGGTATCCCTTAACAAAATATAACAGAAATGAAAAAATGAAATAGCAAACTACAACAAAATTGATTAAAAAGGTTTCTGACAACATAACAATAACAAAGGATCACTAACTACTTAATTTAAATAGATGAAAGAAAGAATATTTAAAATTAAGCTCTTATATAATGAATTGTCAACCTTGGATAACCTAGTTAAGTAAAATACTCAAGAACTAGTAGCAAATACCAAATATGTCTTTTGTCTAGATTATGAAGAAACGGTAGATCACCTAGCAACTTGTAACGAACTTCAAAAAAAAAAAGACAGAATATGAAAAAATATCCTCAACAAGCTGTATGCATCCTGAATTACAAAGCATATCAACAAAGACAAGAAAAAGGTTAAATGGAACCTAATACCAATTTATAAAATAATGGAAAAATGGAGAGTCAAAAAATTGTCTTTAGCAAAAGAGATAATAAACATTGGTATGGAATTGTGGACAAAAGAAGAAACACAAGAATGGATTCAGATATGTCACATACTCAACATACATAAAGCAACAGCCTGAAAAATCCTAAACAAAATATTATAAGACTGGAGTAAAGAGTTTTATCAGCAAATTTGGAATACAAAATGTGAAAAAATCCATAACCAGAAAAAAGCACATGACAAAGGAAAAGGAAGAGAGACAGAGTACAGCTCAAGGATATCAAGGGAAGTCTCCAAGTCCAAGAAGAAACACAGATCACAGGAAAAGAAAAAAGAGACAACAGCAATACCGACAGATACAAGCCCAGCAATCAAAGGTAACAAGATCTCAAAAATCCTCGTACAAATCTTATGGAACAAGATAAATGAGGGAACCAAATGGTTAGAAATATAAAGTAATCAAGATTTTGCCAAGGTGAACTGTAGTAATGAACTGCAGGCAATGAACTTAAATCTTCTCAAAAACAGAGGAAATGAGTAAGTAACTTTATTAATCTCCAAGATTATACTTAAAGATTATTAATCAGAGATGGGTATTCAAGTATTAGCTTAGTTTATGCATAAAAGTTTTATACTTATATGTTTTCAACTCCAATGATTAAATAAACATAATAAATACTTGTTTGATTACAGAAAAAAAATATATATATTAATAGTTTGTTTACTTATTAAATATTTCTTTAAAACTGAATTTAAATATATATAAGTATTTCAACTTAATAAATTAAACTGGAATCAAAAATTTTATTAAGTTTAGTTTATGAATATAATAAGTTTTATATTATTGCTAAAAAAAATACATTAGTTAATCTAATTTATATTTAATTTCATGTTATATGTTTTTAGTTTATTATAATAAAAAAATAACACCTTTTATTGATTAATATATGATTTATATAAGTTATATTATTTTAATCCCGCAATCAGGTTGGTATCGTTTATTTATTTAATCATAAAGAACCATTACAAGTTGAGAACCTATGTAAAGTATAAATTTCCTCGACCCAACTC
>CAJVPV010001438.1:0-15903 GCA_910591835.1 Acaulospora morrowiae | reverse complement strand
AGAGCAACAATAGCACGAAAAGTACAGTGCTAAACAATAACAAAGATAGTAATACAAGAATTATTCTAGAATGGGTAGCATTTCAAGGGTAAATGCTAGTGAAAATCGGGCAAGGGGTAGTGATGATCTTGGACAAAGATCAAGTGTAACAATAGATTCCGTGCAGTGGTTGCACTTGATTGGTTGATAGGTTAGATAGATTTGATTGTTGTATTTGATTGGTGGCTGCTGGGGTATCTTGTGATTTGCTATGTAGGACTGATGTTTCTGATATTTTGTTTAAGAATGATAAAGAGGTTGTGATTGGAAAAGTAGTATTTCCAAGTTGATATGTGCTTGTAAGAGAGAATGTTCTTGGTTTCTTAATTGAATTTTTGTTAATATAGATTATATTCTAAGGAGTATGTTTGGAATAGTTTCTGCCTTTTGCTAGAACACTCTGGAGGATTTGATTTCTTAGGTAACTGCCCTCTATAAAGATCTTCTGAAGTGAGTTATAAAAGTTTAAAAATTCATTCCGTAGTTGAAGAGGCTTATTCTTAAGGCCTGAAACCTAAATAGAAAGACTCTTTTTACTATCATCTTCTGAAAATTCTATTTGAAAGTTAGATAGGGTTGAAGACTCTGGTCTGGTAATGTTCATAATGAGAATTAACCATCTGGAGAAGTAATTTTTGAGCGGAGAAATTGTTGAAGTTTTGAAAGATTCTATAAGGATAATTTCTTTGTTTTAATCTTGATAGGTAGTGTCTTGTTCTATCTATCAGAATAACATCTAATAGAAGATTGTGGTTGAGATTTATTGTTGTTGCATAGCTATTTCTAGTATTGTAATTGGATTTTATTTGGACATTAGTACTTGTTACATGTTTGATACATGATTGTTTAGATTTGAGTTGTTGTTTACTGTGACATGTGATTGTTTATACATGGTTACTACACATGGTTATTGATATGTTGCTGTTTTGTATGTGATCTCTTGTATGTGTTTGTTTATTTTTGATTTTGTCATGTACTTGTGTTGTTTACTTGTTTACTGCTGGAAGTATTTTTCAAATACGTGTTCATAATATGTTGAAATTGAAGAGGTAAGCTGGTTTTGATTTTTTTGGTTTTTATGGATTGAGAGTAAGTATGATAAGATTTTTCTTCTTATTTCTATATAGTTGATAGAAAGTTTGGCATCCTTCTAGCTCAAGGAAGGTGGCGAGATTGTCTGATTTATTGGATGAGATCTGGCCTTTCTTGAGTTTCTGCAATGTCTAAAGAAGATGTCTAACCTGACACACAACTGGCTGTAGTGGTGGCAAGGATGCTGACTTCCTGAGACCTTACTGTGAATCAGGAAGCTTGGTTTTTATCTTTCTCTTTTACAAGAAGAAGATAATTTGAGTTGATCACTTGTTGTTTATCAATTAATAAAGTTAGTATTGCTGTAATATTTGCAATAATATACCTGAATAAAGTTGTTTCTTGGGATTTGGGATGCTTGGAAGAAAAAAAAAAACTTGATAGAATTTTTCTTCTTGAAAAGATTTTCTAATAAAGAAATTGGTGATAAATGGGAAAGAGTTTTAATGATTTATTTAATTTTATTTGCTTTAAAAAAAGTCTTTCAATTTGTCAACGAGTTCACACAAGTTCCTCAGGTCAGCTTTACTTGTGAGAGGAAAGATGTCATGAAATTCTTTTTTAAGATTGGTTGGATTCTCTGGAAGGTCTGGCCTTTGTACAAAAAAAGAAGATGGAAGTAAATTGAAGTTGTAGTATGCTCTAAGACATTCTGCCACTTCTCTGGTAAATTTTGGTGAGGTGATAGGAATGTATTTGGGTAGCTTGATCTTAATTGAGGCTGAAATGTCACTAGATAACTTGGGAAGATTAGGTAGTTTCATTTTGATATGTTCTTCACACTTGTTATACAATTCTTAATAGTCTATTTTAGCAAGTGTGGGGTCAAAAAAGAAGTTGAAGCTTTATTTCAAGAGTTGGGCAACTTGCCAGAATTTTAGTTTTGTAAGGTCGGTTGATTTGAGATAGGTTGCAAAAAGTACTTTATTAATAATTATGCAGATTTTTTTCTTGGTGGTTCTGGTGATGTATCCAATATTATTTGCTTTAAAATAGTTTGCTTTAAACTCGTTCTCAATTTTTTCGTATTCACATTGGTATTGTCCTTTGATTAGTTTGCTATTTGTGAAGGTTCTGAAGAAATCTCTGTCTCTATAGCCCATTTTTGAGAAGATAGCCTTTAGTGATGATCTGGGAGGACCTTTGGGGTCGTCCTTAAACTTGATAAAGAGTTTGAGTATATCTTCTGGAGTTCTGAAACAAACGGTTATCTCTTCGCAATATGTGAGAATCTTGGTTTGTTCATTTTCTGGAATGTTGCTGCAAATGTCACTGCTGGGTTAACTATTGGTTGCGATTGATAGTGTGGCTTCAGTTTCATCAGCCAAAGAGGAGAGGTTAGTTATGGATTGCAGATGTGGCTCAACTCCTGTGGAAAGATCATCGATTTCCATTTCTGTGGTGTTTTGTGTATTACTTGGATTAGTATTATTCTCATGTGAAGATGCAGGGATGCATGCATTACTTGTTTCAGATTCATGTGAATTGTGTGCTAGATTATTGTCAATGGGTGATATAGGTTTAGGGGTTGATGGAGGGATTGTTGCAGGAGAAGAATCAGACTGCATGCTATTGTCATCGATCATTTTCTCTATGGGTGCAGGTGTGTTTAGTGGGGGTAGAAGCATCCTGGTTTTTCTTTCAAGAGTAAAAGTTTTATTTTCTTCAAAAGTGTTAATGTTAAGTTTCTCCCAGGGGATATGCAGACCATAATTGAGATCATGCTTCATTACTTTTCTCATAATATCTGTTTTGTCCTCATCTGTTAGTTTGAAGATGTGTTGGAATTCTATGAAGAAATTTAGGTCTTTCGGGGGCATTGGTTCTGGCAAGGTTATGGTGACGAGTGTAAGTATAGGTGATAATCTGGTTCTTTAACATTCCTCAAAGGTGGCACTAATGATATTGGCACTTTCTAGTTCACTTTGTAAAGAGCGGACAGGTGTTATCCATACTTTAGAACAGTTTCCCAACCTAGGGAGGCAGATTGATTGAGCAGGAGTAGAGGCAGAAATTTTGTTTATTTTGGTGTTTCTGTAAATAATGAGGGCTCGAGGACTTTTAATGTTGGTAACAAGTATGTCAAGAAGGACATGCTTATGATTAACTATTTGACCCTTGGGAAGGGAGAGCTCCCCAAAGTTTTTTGCTTTTTTTTTCATGAAGAAATTTTGGGTTTTCTAATTTAGTAATTTTTTGTGATGTGAGTGTGTTTGGGAAAGAGTTTTTATAGACTAGTTTTTTTTATAATTTGAAGCATTGGTTATTATATAATTATATCAATGGTAAACATATTCCCACATTATTTTTTAAGAAATTGTTAGCCCCTAATGGATTTGAATTTGTAACTTGTAATACATATCTATTTATAGGTTTTATATTATACTATTATACTATTAGTTCAAGTTATAAAACCATAACAATATAATAAATTATTAAAAAAGCATAATTATATTTTTTTAATCTATTATAGATTACAAAAACAATTGGTTTAATTTTCTATTATAGATCAAAACTAAGTTATTTATAGTATATTATCTAGACTACAATTTGATCAATAATTAATCAAAGTATATGATAATGTTAATTCTTTACTGTTTGTATTTTAATATTGAGTTTATTAACCTGTCAAAAAATTTAATATTTAAAAGAAAAATTATTTATATTGTCAAACTTATATCAAAATAGGACCACAATTTAAACTTATATATTAATCATCGTGTAAGAAAGTCATAAATTACAATGCAAGTTTAAAATTTTTTTGCAAAAATGACATATCTATATAAGTTTCTATTACCAAAGCACTGATGTACAGTATAACTCAAAAATTGAAAAACCAATAGATAATTTTGTTAGGAGTTATTAATTCTCCCAAATTTTTATTTGGATATTATTTAATAATGGTCTAGAGAGAGGATATACACAAAGCTGCTATTAGAACTTGCTATAGATATTATAAGTTCTTGATTATGTCTTATTAACATGTTTGTAACCTTTATAATACAATGAATGGTATTGTTTTTTAAGTTTTTGGATAAATTTTGTAATCGTATATTTGAATAATATTCTTTTTATTATTAACTAAACTAATTTTAATACACTTAATATTAAGATTTTGTATCAACTTTTCGTGCTCTTATCAAATTTAATCGAGTCCTGGAAAAATCGATGATCATAGATAAAATAAGACTTACTAAAGTGTCGAATTGATGTCCTTTGATCATCAATAAATGTAACTAATCATAGGAATTTGCGTAATAGTTCTTTTATCATGAGTTGACAGTACGCTGTAGTGATTTATAGGATTTCTTATGCTCGTCTTATTACAGTACGGTATACAGTAGTACTTTTCTAAATTGGTGCTGCAAAATTTTTCATACTCCTTAACTCAAACTGCTCTTGACATGATGATAGTCGAATGCTTAGGTTATTACACCAAATAAAGTAAAAGTTAACTCCCCAAGTATGTAATTATTTAGTTGATTGTTATTCTTATGATTATCCCTTCAGTCCGATTTCATAATTGGTCCAAATTTGGCCTCGAGCATTTTTACATTTGATTTTTGACCGACTTTGTACCATATAATACTGTATAAAACTTTGCTCGTAACTTTATTGGGTTCCTATTCTACATCATAAGTGCAACATGCAATACGGGTCAATTCTTGATAATTTCAATTTTAGTTAAAAGGATTTTCTTCATAGTGCTATACTATAATTAATCGTTGGAAACCAAATACAGTATTATTAGTACAGTCGTTGTGACACGGAAATACATTTCTCTAAAAATTGTAATTATCAAGAGTTGGCCTGTATGTTGCATGAGACACATCATTGCAATTATCATTTTCGCTTTTGTTATTTATTGTTTTTTTTTTTTCGAATTATCGTTACAGTAATATGAATTTTACTAAAAGATTGATCAAAGCGTCCTTATGTAATATTTGTTAATTTATCAATTCTACTATTATTTTTCGAGTAAATTACATCTAGATATTCAATATATCCGATTTATTCTTTACTTTAGTGGGTAAGCATATCTTCATTAATATTTGCTAAGTGAGTGCATATCAAAAGTGTTTAATTGAGCTGAATAACATCGTTGCTTTGATTACGGTTACAGACTGTAAGCATATTTTAACATATATTCGCTGAGTAAATTTACGACAAAAATTTTTTAATTAATTTAATTATATTTTACTTTAGCTTGTAAGTATATTTTTATTAATTTTGCTGAGTAAATTAATATAAAGGAGATTTGGTTTCATAGATTCGATCACAGACGGCAAGCACATTTTATTAGCATTTGCTGAATACGTAAATCCATATTAAAAATGCTTTAATTATTCTGAGTTATATATATTATTTTGACAATATATAGACGGTGTGTATATTTTATTATTATTGGCTCAGCAAATAAAATAAAGAGTTATGATTTATCCAAGTAATAATTTTTATTTCAATCGTGGTTACAGAAGGTAAGCAAAAAATTTTTAGTTATATTTACTGAGTAATTTTATATTAAATAAGTTATTTTCTTTAAATTTGATTATAGATGGCATGAATAATTTCCTATGTAATTGCTGGGTGATTCACACTAATGTAGTTTAATTTATTTGAGTTATATTCTTTAACTTTGATTACAGACGGTAAGCGATCTCATTAATACTGTATTTGTTAAGCAAAATTTTATATAGAAATGTTTTTTATTAATTTGTTTTATATCTATGTTAGGGAGTATGTATATTTCATTAATATTTGACTAGTAAATGCTTTTAATTGATATAGGCTATATTTTCTTTAGAGAGTAAGTATATTTCACTCATATTTACTGAGTAAATTCATATTAAAGATATATACTTGATCTGAGTTTTACATTTACTTTAGGAAGTAAACATATTTTCACTAATATTAGTTGAGTAATTTATATCAAAAGAGTTTTATGAACCGAGTTATATTCTTTAGGAAGTAAGCATATTTGTCGAGTAAATTCATATCAAATTATTATGATAGATCAAGGTTATATTCTTTGCTTAGGGAGTGAGTGTTTTTATTGAATAAATTCATACAAGGGTATTATAATTGTTCTAAATTGTATTCTTTTCTACAGACTGTAAGTATATTTTACTAATATTTGTTGAGTAATTCTTATTAGAGGAATTTAAATTTACCCGATTATATTTATTGTTTTTAGCGGGTAAGCGTATTTTTATTAACATTTGCTAAGTAAGTTTATATTAACACTGTTTTGAATAATATGAGTAACGTTATCCTCTTTAACTTTGATTACAGACGGTAGGTATATTTCTTTAATATTTGTTCAAATTCATGTCAGTATTTTAATTGTTCCGAGTTTATTCTTCAACTACGACCAGATAAAGGAACCGTTGTTGAGTTCGAAGGCAAAAGTTTAGAAAGCAATCGTTTTATATTAAGACGAGACGATGTGATGTTTCCTGTTTTTCTTGTGTTTATTGTTTACGTGTTACTATATAGAGGGTTGATTGACTGACAATTCAAATAATTTAATAGGACGGACATACATTATCAACCTTACATACCCCTTCGTCACGCACCAGACCAACTACTGACTGTAAACATATTTTAATTATTATTTAAAGAGTATATGCATATCAGGGATGTTTAATTTATTTGAGTAATATTATTTACTTTTAGTGGGTAGGTATATTTCATTAATATTTTTTTTAGCATTCATATCTTATATATTTTAATTGATTCGAATTATATTAATTACTTCAGGGAGTAAGTATATTATTATTGACAGTTGATGAGTAAGTTATATCAAAGGCGTATTAATCGGCCTGTGTTATATTCGTTAACTATGATTATAGGCAGTAAGCAAATTTCATTAATATTTATTAAGAAATTTATGTCAAAGGCACTTAATTGATTTAAGTTATATTCTTTTCTTTAGGGAGTAAGCATATTTTATTAATGCTACTGAGTAATTTATATAGAGTGGTTAAATTAATAAGATTTTCTTTGATAACTATTGCAGGCCGTAAGCATATTTCATAATATTTTTAAGTCCAAATGAAGATGTCAATTGATCCAAGTTATTATATTTGCTTTAACTACGGCTACAGACAGTATGCATATTTTTTTTTTATATTTATTGAGTAAATCCATACAATGGTGTTTTAATCGGTCTGACTAATGTTTTTACTTTAGGGAGTAAGCATATTTTTATTATTAGTTTATTAAATCTATACATTAATTGATCTGAGTTACTTTATATACTCTTTTCTTTAGGGAGTAAGCATAAAATATTGATATTTTTTAAGCAATATATATATAAATGGTGTTTAATATATTTGGGTTATATTCTTAAATTTAGGAAGTAAGCATATTTTTATCAGAATTAATGAATAACCTATATACTGTATATTGATACGAGTTATATTTATTACTTTGATACAACTACAGAATGTAAGCATGATTTACTGATATTTGTCAATATCAACGGTATCTGATTGACCTGAGCTATATTACATATTTACATTTAGCGGGTAAGCATATTTGTATTTTTGTTTGATAAATTCTCATAAAAGATTATTTAATTGATCTGACCGATATTATTACCTTAATTTGATTACAGACGGCAAGCGTATTTTTAATTATTTGCTGAGCAAATTTATATCAAGGTGTTTAATTGATCCGAGTTATATTTATTACTTTAGGAAGTAAGATATTTTTTTTTATTTTTTCGAGCATTCCTATCAAATGTGTTTATTATATCTGAGTTATATTAACTACGATTACAGACGGTAAATATATTTTATTAATTATATTATCTTCAACTATATTTTAATTAATCCGAGTTATATTCCATACATATACGTAGCTGGTAAGCATATATTTATTAATATTTATGGAGTATATTTATTTCCAAATGCGTTTTTATTAACATGGGTTACATTTACGTATTTCTTTAACTACGATGAGACTGTAAGCATATTTCTTTTCATTAACGTTTATTGAGTAATTTATATTCAAGGTGCTTTAATTGATCTGACTTTTAACAATCATAGACGGTATCATATTTAAATTAATGCTGTATTTATTGAGTTAATTTACATCAAAGGTGTTTTAGTAATCTGGAGTTATAATCTAGAGAGTAAGTGTATTTTGTTAAAAATTAATATAAAAGCTTTTTTAACTGATTCTAGTTATAATTAACTACAATTACAGATCGTAAGCAAATATTTGTTATGCAAATTTATATCAAGGTTTTTTTATTAATATGAGTTATATTCTTTAATTTAATTACGATTACAGATTGTAAGCATATTTCCATTAATATTTATTGAGCAAATTTACATAAAATATGTTTAACTGATCCGAGCTATATTCTTTACTTTAGGGAGTAAGCATATATATATCTCTAATATTTGTTGAGTAAAGGTGGTATAATTAATTGGTTATTTTTTATTATTTTAGAGAGTAAGCATATCTTCATTAATATTTGTTAAGTAAATTATATTAAAGGCGGTTAATTGATTTACGTTATATTATTTAACTACAAATTGTAGACTGTAAGAAGGCTATTATATTTGTTTAATTACGTGTACATTAAAGGTGTTAAACTTATCCGAGTTATCATTGGCTTTACAATTATAGATAGTAAGAATATTTTATTGATATTTTTGAGTATATTTATATGAAATGTCTAATTATATTTTTTACTTTAGGGGGTAAGCATATTTTCATTATTTATTGAGCAAATTCATATTATAGAATTTAATGAATCTGGACTATTGTTTTTTTTTTAAAAAAAAATCCACTATTGCAGATGGTAAGTCTATTTTATTTTTATCATGTAAATTTTTTTCAAGGGTGTTTAGTTGATCGGAATCATACTTTAACTACTATTACAGACTGTAGGCATACTTTTACTAATATTAGTTAAGCAGTTGCCAAGAAGCTTGTTTTATTGATCAGATTTTTTTTTGCTTATACGATTTATTACAGACTGTAAGCATATTTCGTTGATATATTTATTGGATGGATTTATATTTAAGATGTTTAATTGATCTGAATTATATTATTTACATTAGGGAGTAAAAAAATTTTATGCTAATATTTATTGAACAAATTTGCATCTAAAAATTAGTTTAATTGATCCAGGTTATACTCTTTACTTTAGAGTGTAAGCATATTTCCATCAATATTTGAGTAATTTAATATTTAATATGTTTTAATCTACATGGTTTATGTTCTTTAATTATTATTATAGATTGTAAGTATTCGTTCATAAATAAGTCTATGTATTTCAGAAGTGTTTTAATTTATCTGATTATTATCCATCACTCTAACCACAATTACAGACAGTAAGAATATTTTATTAATATTTTTGAGTAAATTCATATAAAATGTATTTTAAGTGATCTGCATTATATTTTACTTCAGGGGGTAAGCATATTTTTATTAATACTTAATTCATAAATTCATACCAGAAATATTTAATTTATATACTATAAAATATATACTTTAATTACAGACGGTAAGCTTTTTTATCAATATTTTTTAGTAAAATTAAAAGAGGTTTAATCGATCCGAGTTATGTTCTTTAATTTACAGAAGGTAAGCAGTTTTACTTATATTTGCGAAATATCGAGATTAATTGATCAATATTATATTAAATTTTTACTTTAGTTGGTAAGTATATTTTATTAAAATAGGTGTGTTAATTAATCTGAGTTATCTGTGATTTAACTATGGCCATAGACGGTAAGCATATTTTTATCGATTCTTTATTTGTCGATTATATTCTTAGCAAGAATGTTTTAACTAATCGAATTTTAAATCTTTTGACCACGATTACAGACTGTAAGCATATTTTAATTAATATCTGTTGGTAAATTAATTTTAAATGTCTTGTTTAATCGAGTTATATTCTACCTTTAGGGAGTAAGCATCTTTCATTGATATTGAATAAATTTTTATTAGAGTTTTAATTAATTTAGTTATTTTCGCTTTTAGGATGTAAGCATATTTTATTCAACATTTTATAAGGAATATTATGTCAAAAGTGTTTAATTAAGCTTTAATTTAACTACTACTGTATTACAGACGGTATGCATATATTTTATTAATATTTATTGAGTAAACTCTTATTGCAGATGTTTTGATTGATCTGATTTATATTCTTTCTCTATAGGGCGTAAGCATATTTCATTAATGTTAAATTGATTTATACAAATGTGTTCGAATTGATTCGAGTTATATTGTTACTTCAGCGTGTGAGTATACCTTCATTAATATTTGTGGAGTGAATTTGAATCAAAAATATTTTAGTTGATTCAAATTATTTTTTTAATTTAGCGAGTAAGCATATTTTACTATATTTGTTGAGAAAATTCATCTCAAAGTGACCTAATTAGAGTTATGCCATTTTAACTACCATTATAGATGGTAAGCACATTTTTATGAATATTTATTTATTTAATAAAGTCTTTCTGGCTGATCTGAGCTATATCGTTTAACTATCTTTATAGGCGGTAAGCCTATTTTATTAATATTTGTTTGGTAAATTTATATTAGAGGTTATGATTAATTCCTTTATTTAAAAACATTACAGGCTGTAAGCACATTTTCTTAATATTTGTTTGAGAATTAATATTAAGTGCTTTAATTAATCAAAATCATATCTTGCATTAAGATCGTAAGTGCATTTTATCAATTTTGTGGCATAAATAATTTATATCAAAAGTATTTTAATTAATCAAATTTTATTTTTATTATTTAGCGAGTATGCATGTTTTTAATAATAATTATTATTAAGTAAATTCATATTAAAAGTGTTTATTAATACAAGTTACTGTATATTTATTATTTTTACCACTATTACAGGCTGTAAGTAGATTTTCACTAATATCTGTTTAGTAATTTTTATCTGGGGGTTTTAAATAAATCTTGGTTATTCTTTACTATTATTACAGACTGTAAGCATATCTTTTTTGGTAGCTTATATCAAAGTGTTTTAATTGATTTGAGTTATATTCTTTACATTTAGCTTGTAAGTATATTTTAAATGATAATTTTTGTTAAGCAAGTTTACGTCAATCATATTTTAATTGATTTGAGCTACATTTTTGCTTTTAGCCGGTAGGCATATTTTATTATTATTTATTCGATAAATTATTGTTAGCAGTCGGTTAAAATGTAGTATAATGACACTATTGGAGATTTAAAATGGTGTCACCTATACTGCATTTTAACAAAAATATGATTTTATTAACCATAGTTGTTTTTTTACTATAATTACAATTAAGACTGTAAGTGCATTTAATAAATGTTATTTCAGTAAATATTTATTTACGATGTTTTTATTGATCTAAATTATATTCTTTAATTACATTTACAGACTGTAAGCATATTTCATTGATATTGACAAGTTAATTCATATCAAGGGTGTTTTACTAGATCTGAGTTATAATATTTCCTTCAGTTGGTAGGCAAATTTTCGTTAATATTTTTTTCGAGTTAATTAATACAGTATAAAGGTGTTTAATTTCAAGTGTTATATTCTTTATTTTAACTATGATTACAGATGGTAGGTATAATTTCATTTATTTATTTGGTAAATTCATATCAATGGCAGCAGCTACATTAATATGAGCTATATATTTAACATAACTATGGTTACAGACAGTAAGCATGTTTTTATTGATGTTTGTGAGTTAATCAATATTAGATGTTGTAATTTTATCTGATTTTTATTTATATTTTAGCAAGTAAGCATACTTTTATCAATATTCATTGAGTAAAATAATATCAAAATGTTTTAATCGATCTGAATTACTTTATTACTTTAACTACAATTGCAGCTTGTAAGCATATCATATTTAAATTTATGGAATTTATATAAATTTGTTTGAACTGATCTGAATTTACCTTAAGGGAGTAAGTATATTTTTATTAATATTTGTTAATTAAATTATATCGATGTTTTAATTGATCCGAATTCCAATGTTTTTTTTTAAATATCAGCGGGTAAGCATATTTAATCAATATTGCATTATTGAATAAATTTATGCCAATGGTATTTTAATTAATCTGAGTTATTTAATTATGGTTACAGACGGTAAATATACTTTTTGTATATTTACAAAGAAATTTATATCATGTTTTAATTGATCCGAATTATACTCCTAACTTTAACTACGACTATAGACGGTAAGTAGATATTTCGACAATATTTGTTAAGTAAATTTATATTTGTGCTTTAATTTATTCGAGTTATATCCTTTGCATTAGCTTGTAAGAATATTTCCATTAATAGTTGTTATGCGATTTCATACCAAAGTATTTTATTGATTGATTTTAATTTTCTGACTACGGAAATTGCAGGCGGTAAGCATGATTTTATTAATATTTATAAACTAAATTATAATTAAGTGTTTTAACAGATCTGAGTCATATTCTTAACTACATTTACAGACTGTAGGCGTATTTTTATTAATGTTTTTTGAGTAAGTCCATATTAAAAGTTTTTGATTTGTTCGAGTTATATTCTTTACTTAGGGGGTATGCATATTTACAAGATCATTTGTTGAGTAAATTCATATTTAAAGTGTCCTAATTGATCAGAGTTATGATATTTACTTTGATATGATTATAGGAGGTAAGTATATTTTTATTAATAGTCGATAAACAAATTCATTGATTTATCTGAATTATATTCTTTAACTACGTTTACAGACGGTAGGCATATTTTATTAATATTTGATGAGCAAACTCATATTTAGGGTGCTTTAACTGATGTGGTTTGTTGTACATTCATTACTTTTAGAGCGTAAGTTTAATTACATTATTATTTGTCGTCTGCTATTAGCTTTAATACTTTTGAATGGTTAGTATACATAACTTAATTTAATTAGGTGAATGCAACAAATGCGGAGTAAAAACGACGAATCAATACTGGTGTGATTCTTGCAGCTCTTTTCGTTTTAAAAAAGATTTCGATAAATGGACAAGCGAAAACAAAGATGTTGATGAATTCATACAAAAAGCGCAATTGGAAGCAACCAGTAGATTTAAGATAATTGAATGGATTCCATTCGAAAATTTCAGTAATATTAAAAAAATTGGTGAAGGTGGTTTTTCGAAAGTTTATTCAGCTGAATGGAAGGAAGGCTACATCTTATACTTGAGAAAAAATGATCAGTGGCAGAGATCAGGGGATGTAAAAGTTGCACTAAAATGCTTAAAAAACTCTACAGAGATATCTAAGGAATATTTGGAAGAGGTAATAATCATTCAATAAAATTATAAATTCCCCTGCGTATCATGCTGTAAATTCCTTTATAAAAAACAATTAACTTAATATCTAGATAAAAAGCCTCCATAAATTAAGCAATGATGAATCTCAAATTACTCGATGTTATGGAATTACCAAGGACGAAGGATCAAACTTTGTAATTGTTATGAAATTTGTTGATCATACAAAAGCGATCTACGAGAAATCGTGGGAAGAGAAGTTTGCGCTTTTACACTACACTGCACTTGGATTATTCAAAATTCACGAAGTCGATTTAATTCATCGGGACTTTCACCTTGGAAATGTTCTTTTTTCTAATGAAAATGATGCTGTTTATATAACCGATTTAGGTTTATGCAAACCAGCAAATTATAAAGAAAAAGTGAATAAACTATACGGAGTTCTTCCTTATGTAGCGCCCGAGGTTCTGCGTAATAAGATACATACAAAGGCTGCTGATATTTATTCATTTGGGATGATTATGTACGAAGTAATTTCCGGAAATCCTCCTTACAAAGATGTTGATTGTAGTGATGAAGTAGAGAGAGCAAATCTTGCTATTAGAATTTGCGACGGGGAGCGGCCAGAAATTCAAGGTCTTCCGCCTTTAATAGTTGAATTGTTAAAAAAATGTTGGGATGCTGATCCAGCAAAACGAATTTCTGCAAAAGATTTGGGTAAAATTTTATATGCGTGGAGACGCTTTCGCCCTGATTCCGAACTTGGTAAGCAAATTAATGCAAGTGAAGTAAATCAGCCTCAACAGCCAACTAGTCGCACAAGTGAGGTGAATCAGACACAACAATCAACTGGTCGCTCAAGTGAACAAATTAATACAAGTCAACTTACTCGTACGAGTAAACTTCTTAATTATGAAAACCTTTCACCGCTGAATTAAATCTTAAATTTAATTTCATACATTCGGGATCAAAAATTAACAATTACAGTAAGGTAAATAGCATATTTGTAATAAAATTTTAATATAAATATTTTCATGATGATATTGATTACTTTTGTTTTTTTTCTGGAAAATAGAAGGATGCCAGCAAAGTCTCTTAAATCTGTTGCTAAGTTATAAGAACAAAACAAACAGTGATTGTTTATTGCATGAATTAAAATGTTAAACTTCTATAAAAAGAATTTTTTTTAATGATTTTATTCTTCGTCATTATTTACTATCATGCATTTTTCCTTTTTTCTTTTTACTTTACCATGAAATCAAACTTATTTCTAAAATTTGGTTTTAATTTTCTAAAATTTGATCTTATTTAATTGTATTTAAATAAGATCGATGATTTTTTATTATATTAAACATACGTATAGTATTTATTCTTGAAGGCGAAAAAGTTCTGAATGTTATTTTTCATATTCTATCTATTTAAATGCACGGTTACAGGACTAAAATTTCTCGTCTATCTTTAAAAACAATTACCAATTGTTGGTAAATAAAACTAATCATAAAAGGTGATCTTTTGTATCTGGTTTATCATTTTTAAAGAAAAACTCATTCCTGCGAAACTGTATTATCAGGGTAGGAGAATCACATCACTATTTATTCTATTGAGTTTATAAATTTAATTAATTTAGCACTAATTAATAGTTTGATTTATATTATAAAAAATATATTTGAAGTTTTATATTAATTAAATAATTATTTATTAAATTATATTGAAAATATTAGTTTAAAAACTTTTGTAACACAGTGTATAATAATATCAATAATATATTTTCTTAATAGCTAATTGAATATGGTAGTTGTTAATTAATAGTATTAATAATAGTAATGATAATATAATTGCTATTTAAAAGTTTTATTATAATCGAAATAAATATATATTATAATAAGAACAGGTTATTGTATAAGTAATATTTAATAGATATACTATTTTATGACTTCATTCTTTTAAAGTATAAAAATAATTAAACTATAGTTCAAAATATAAAATAATATTAATGCCATATTTTTTAATTACTATTTTAATATATTGATTGTTCTTTAATAATGGTAAAAGTATAGATATTATTTTGTTGTTATTTTAATAATTAATATAATATAATTGTTATATTGATTTTTTTAATATAAAAACATATAATTGAATAAAAATATTTGTATATTTATAAATTTTCTTATTCAATATTATTTATATTAATCTTTAATGAATATAATCAATGTGATTAAATTAATTGAGAAGTTTGATTAGTTGAATTTGAAATAATAAAGGATTTAACAAGATTTATTATAGAATTATTAAATTTATGGCAAAAATCTCCCAAAGTTTTCTTGGTTCAGCTCTGGATTTCCAATGCTTCTTGTGTATAAGGAGAATAGCTGAATGTTTTTTTGACAAATTCATCGATAATTGCCAAAGATGAATTTCTTGTTCAAAGAAAAAGACATTTTATTTCTTTATTCCATAAACAAATATTATCCTAATAAATAATGATAAATTTTTAATTAAATTTTTAATTAAAAATTAATAATTTTTATA
>CAJVPV010001437.1:0-15906 GCA_910591835.1 Acaulospora morrowiae | reverse complement strand
TGTAAACACCTACTTGGTGCCAATGCGTACTAATTGTAAAGTTGCAATAGGCTACAATTAATTTAACTTCTATGTATCTTAAAGATTGTTAATGTAATGACAATAAACGAATGTTTAATAAATGTCTCGCATTTAATGTCTGTTTGCGATTTAAAAAAAAATATATATATATATATTTTTTAATGCTATATTCAAAATTCTATTATATATTACAAATTATAAAAAATTGCCAAAATTATTTTAATGTATAAATTTGTTAAAATAATAGTAATCAAAAATCAAAAAAACAGTTTTTTTATAATTTTTTTATCAATTAAAAAAATTATTATAAAGTAAAATTAAATGAAAATTTTTTAAAGGTTATAAAATTTATTATAAATTTAAAAAATTTCATAATAAAACAGTTAAAATTTTTTTTTGAATTTTATAATTAATTTTAAATTCAAAATTCATATATAAAAAAAGTTAATAAATTTTAGAATTTTTTTAAAATCAATATTTTATAATAAAATTATTAATTAATTAATAATAAAACTTTATTATTATTAAGACATGTAAATCTATAGCCTAGTGGTTAGTGCTTCACAGATCAGATTACAAAATATCAGTTTAACTCTATATAAAGGCAATTGAATAGTATTAATATGATATCTAGTATTATAATCTAAATGTATTGTTTATTATAGAAAGCCAGTTCAATACTGATTCAGCAGACGTTAAGATTTTAACCTTCATAAAAGATGCAATAGTACAATAATCATTTGATTGGTGCTACAATAATCATTGGTAAGCAAGAATGCACTATATTTGGATATGCAAACTGAACTATACTCTATCTTAACCAATTATAATTAACAACTTTCTCTTCTGTAATTGATTCTAACCTAATTAGATAAAGAAGACTCAAAAATATCTCAAGCCAGTTCTATTAATACCTTCTATTTAAACACAAGCTAAACCAATAGGTTAGGTGGTTTAAAAATAGTAATAGAATTTTTATTCTCTAGATATGTCTTTCTGAAAAATATGGGTTTACTTTAAAAGTGTATACTATATTGCTAAGTTCAAATATAGGTAGGAGTGATGGATTAACTTAAATAGGTTATAATAATACTATAATTGAATATAAATACACTATATGAACAAAAGTATCACATGTCTTAAATTTATTATTATATAAAAATATATATAATAACTTTATTTAAATATGTTATTGTTTATATTTTAAAAAAACACGTGTATAGTTTTTGTGTTTTTTCAATAGATAAACATTAAATTAAATATAATTACATCTATCTTTTCAATATTTTTAATTTCAAAAATGTATTATTTAATTGAAAGTCAATATGATAAAATTATAATTCTCTATAAAGATAAACAATTCTTATCAAAACTTTCAAAACTTCTTAAAATTCATAGAATAACTGTTTCTTATATAATTAAAAATTATTTTAATAGAAACAATTATACCACTCTTTTAAAAACTAGATGTTCAAAACTATTGATTTCTAAAGACAAAACTATTTTAAAAAAAATTGTTAAAAAAAAACAAGAAATCTGTAAAATAAATTAGAAACAAATTTATTAAAAAAACCAATATTGAAATTTCTGTAAGAGAAGATTTGCATTATCACATGGACTGATGTCATGGCGATCTCAAATCTTTAAAATATGAGATATCTTTTTTATAGTTGATTTATTTCTTATATGTCTTTTCTCAGTTATATGTCTTTTATTGATTATAGTAGTTATACAATTATGGTTAGAATAATTAGAATAGTTGTTATAGTTATTATAATTTTATTATAAAAATAGCATGTATATAAAGAAAAAGTCAAATCAAAAATAAAAGAAAGAACTTTTGCAAAAGAAACTAAGTGATAGTTTGAGTAGTTGTTTCATTATAAATATGTATTGATGAATTGTGAGTTTGTTTCATAAAGTTTAAGGAAGAAACTCATATCAAATTATTACACCTCAACATTAAACAATAATAGTAGAGAAGAATTTGGATAGCCTCTCACATTTATACTAAAACAATTAGAAGAAATTTGCATAAATAAATATTTTTTCTTATATATCAGCTCAAAAACCACTTTTAAATATTCAATAAAAAGAAAATTATCTAAAATGATATATTGAAAAAAAATATTGGACTGTTCAAAAATAGAAAACTATTATATGAAATGATGAAAGTAGATTTATAATATTCAAAAATAATAGTCATGGTTATGTTTGAAGAACTTTTGATATAAAATATAATATTGAAAATAGGATCCCAACAGTAAAATTTGGAGATAAAGAAATAATAGTATAAGAATATTTTTCAAATAAAGAATTAGATCTATTAATAAAAGTAAATAGTAAATTAAATAGATTGGATTATATTAAAATACTTGAAAAGTATTTATTATCTTTTTTTTTTTATTACAAACAAGCATTAAATATGAGACTTTATTTAAATAAAAGTATTTACTGTCATTATATTAACAATCTTTATATAGTAAATTAATTGTAGCCTATTGCAACAAAACTATTGAGACCAGGTACCACTGTGAGAGTGGGCTCGCAACAATAGTACTGAATGGCTAATGCCTGTTCAGAATGATGATATTACTGTTGGGGTGAAAATTGACTTGGCAATAAAATTGTGTGAAGCATAGAGTAAATCTAAAATTGCGTTAAATGATGTGTTATCATTTGAATCTGAGCTTGGTGGCTTTGTAAATAGAGTTTTTTTCCATTTTATGCCTAATAATGGTGATGTGGTTGCAGTAACGGATCTTGATTTCCAGGCTTTATATAAGATTTTGAGAGTATAATTAGAGATGACTTCTTTTTTTTGAAGGAGATTAAATGGAAGATTGAATTTGCTGATAGCGGTTTAACAGGTTATTGTTTGTTAATTTGAATATGCCCACAAAGTCAGTGACTTTGGTGCTTTTGGGATTTAGGTCTAAGATGAGATTTTTGAGTTTGGTTTTCTTTTTGTCAATTAGAGATTTGTTGTGAATACAGGAAAAGATGTGTGGCAAGTCCTCAGAAAAGGCATTATATCTTGGGTATAGATTGTCAGGATAGAGGCTCAGATAGCATTTGTGAAGTTTGATTCTGGTTGGGAGCTGGTTTGCAAAGAGTTTTGTTCTGAATGTTGACAATACTCTGTATTTTATCTGATTGAAGGCTCTAAGTTTATTATTCGCTTTGGTGATAGTTTCTAATTCTTCCAGAGATGTAGGTTTATAAGGAGCCGAGTGACTGAGAAGTGTGTTAAATAAATTAATATAATAGTTTATGAATTTAATCCAGTGGGTTATACTTGTGATATGAGTGTTATTAATAAGAGGTGATGTTGTAAATGTAGATGGAAAGCATTGAAAAATTGATGAATTGATTATGAAAGAGGTTATAGGTGGTGGTTGATGATCTTTTAGTTTGAGCCATGCAATGTTGATATTTTTTGCTGTTATAAGATTATTACATTCAGTAATAAGTCTGCTATAAAGAATTTTGACTAGTCTGTTTGAATAATCTGAAGTTTTTAAGTTAGGGATTTTATTAAGATAAATTTTGAGTGTTGATGAAGGTGGAGAATCGGTGATAGTTTGAAGAAGTATTGACCAGAAAATGTTTCAGAAGTTAGAATGTAAGAAGTAGAATAAGGTATTGATGGGTTTAGAAACTAGAAAAATGTTTTTGGCTTTCCTGTGTTAAAAAAATATATTGATAGGTTGGTTAGTTGATAGCGGAGGTGAGATAATTACTTGTGAGTATATTTGTGGTGTGGCTGAGAAGAAGTCCAAGAATTCTTAGATGTTGTTGAGCAGGACATCTGAATTTGCATGTATGGTGTGCCAGATGGATTTGAGGTTGGTGATGTTCATTTCTTTAAGGCATGATTGTATTGGGCATAAGTATGGAAATATTTTCTTGTTATCCAGTAAATGGTGCTGACCCCTAATGGTTGTTGATGAAATGGCATTTATTCAGACTTTAAGAAAATTGATGGAGCTGTTAAGCAGGAAGGCCACGTATTTGATGTTATGTTTTTTAGGAAGAAAAGTTGTGTCACCTTCAATTGTTTGAGAAGTGTTTGGAATGGAGAAAAACCAGTTAGGGATTGAACCAGTAACTATATAACCTTTGTGTGTGTGCAATTCTTCCCATATTAGTTTAGTGTTGTGCTTATAGACATAAGTATTGTGAACAGTTTTAATGTTGGTGTAAAATAGAGAAAGAGTGACAGATTTCTTGAGTTTGTTGATTAATCCTATTGAGTGCTTATGGTTATTTAAGTTGAAGGGGCATGGGAATGAACAGATTCAGATTTTGTATCTTTTTGCTAGTATGGTGGCAGAAATGAGCCATGACTCCTTAAAGTAGTAGAAAAAGTAGATTGGGCAACACCAGATAGCCTGTGCAGCCTGTATTGATATGATCTCTCTTAAAGTAAATGGAAGAATTTTGCTGTTGGTGAGTTTGATAGTGAGAATTTTTATAGTGGTTAGGTCACAGCGATTTTGAAGATTGATTGTATTGAGGCCGGCATGTGAGTATAAGATTTTGTTGGAGATGGTGTGCTTGACTCCAAGTTTTGCTTTAATTGGTTTGTTCATTTTTCTCTGAAGGGTGATTATCTCTCTATCTGATGGGACTGCTGTATTGATAGTGTATTCAAGTTGTGCTGGTATAATCCAGTAAGAGACTTGTCTGGTTATCAGTCCATTCCACCCTTTCTGTAAGGCAATAGCATTGGTAAATTTATGGATTTTTTCTGAGAGTTTTCTTTTATAGCAGTGGATGAAGATTTTCCTGACAAGTATATGCCAAGATATCTAATTCCATCTTCATATGGACTGGGATGAATTCTTTTCTTCTTAATGATAAGAAACTGGTCTCTTTTTTGGTTTTTTGTTTTGAGATTAGTAATTAATTCTGTTTTTTTTTGTTGCACTTAATGGAGTTAATAGACAGGAAGGAACAGAAAATATTCATTATACCTTGTAGATATTGCATACTTGAGCTGATAAGAGCAACATTGTTCATGTAAGTGAGAATTTTGGAGGATGCTGAATATTCTGTAATTATCTTTGTGACCATAGGGTCATAGAAGATAGTTCAGAGTAGCATCAGGAAATTTTTTGAGCGGAGGAACTCTGCATATCTCCACCATCATTAGAGTTCTCTGGAGAATCAAAAAAATATATATAAATTTCGAAAGTTATTAAAATATTACAAACATTTGCAAAAACCTTCGAAAATCTTCGGAGGAAATAAATTTTTGGAGATTTTCAAAATTTATATATATTTTTTTGATACTCCGGAGATCTCTAACGACGGCAGAGATATGTGGAGATATACAGAGTTCCTCTGCTCAAAAATTTCCTGATGAAAGGGGATAGTGTTTTGCCTTGATCAAGTCCTCTACTGACTATAAGAGGGTTAGAGAGGTTATAGTATGTTATTATTTTTAGTTCTTTTTCATTTATTAGATCAAGCATAAGTGTAGTGGTTTTTGTTGGGATTTTGATTCGTTCTGGGCCTTTTTTAGACTTGAGAGGTTTACAGAGTCGAAAGCTTTGAAAATATTAAATGATGTCACCCAAATTTCTTTGTTAAGATTGTTTGTCATATTAATAGTTGAAATGATTACTGCGATTGGCTCTGTGGTGCTTTGGTTTTTTAGGCCAGCATAGTTGGATTCTGAGATAACCTTATACTTTAGAATCTTGGCAGCAAGTTCGTTGTTAATGATTTTTGTAAAGATTTTCCTACTTGTTTCAATAAGTGAGATTGAATGTGTGTCTGTAAGATTATATAATCAAACAATCTTTTTTGGTAGCAAGGTAATTGCTGATTGCTTCCAAAATTTAAGGACTTGGCTTGATGACAACAAGTTATTGAATAGGGTTTTTAAGTATTTTTTAGCTGTTATACTGATATGGGTCCAGGCTTCATATGGGATGTGGATAAGTCCAGGTGCCTTTCGCTTGGGCAGATTGGCAAAAGCTTCCTCTATCTCTAGGTCTGAAATAGTTAGTGTAAAATTGTCAAAAGCATTGTCAGAAATGTGATTGAGTGGTTAGTAGAAAGAATTCCATTCATTATTCAAGAGGAAAGATTTTGGATCTAAGATTTTCTTGAAGTGGTTAGAGATAATAGCTGTGAGCTCATCTGGGTCATCATGAAGTTGATCGTCACTACCTATAAGTATTGAAAGGTCGAGAAAGAGCTTTAAGTCACCTAATGCTTTTTTGAGAGCATTTTTTGGTCTTGCCCGGAATCTATTATAATTTGATTCGATTCCTTTTTGTATTTCCAGAGTGATGATTTCATTAAGTTTGGTTAATTTCTCTTTGATTAGAATTTTCAACAATTTTTTGAAATCTTTGATGCATGGGGGCTTTCTGGTGATTTTTTGGAGAGCTGCATCTGCGACTTTTGGAAGTTTGAAAGAGGAATTGTTGTTATAATTGTTTTTGCTTTTGTTAATTGCTTTTTTTGTAACTTTTATGGCTCTAGTATAGTGTTTCAAAGGGTCAATGTTTCGTGTGGGAACTGTACATGATCTTTTTGGAATGTTGTTGTTGAGGAAAGTTTTAATAATGTTATTCATGGAATCCCAAGTAGGGGAATTGATAGTTTGGCAAGCTAGTTTGATGTCCTCTTGAAAAGCTTTGATATTTTCAGGACTAGCCTCTTTGAATTGATAAATGCTAGTATTGAAGCCTACTCTATTAGGCTTATATTCAAACCAGTTCAGAATAGTTGTTGCTTGATAATGGTCAGAACTTATAGCTAGTTGCTCATGAGAGTACTTTGCTTGCTAAGTTGCTGGTGATCCACACTTGATCGATCCTGAAGATACTGGTGCTAGTGAAATGTATGTAGTATTCCTCTTTGTTCATGACTTTAGCTACATTGATGAATTTGTTAAGGTAGTGGAGATATGTCGTTTATATGCTGTTGTTAGGACATTGATGTGTGGAGTATATATTGGATATGTATTAAAGTCTTCTGTAAGAATTAAGTGCTTGTTGGAGTGGTCTTTGATAAAGTTTTTAAGCATTTTGACAGCTGTTTTCCTTGAGTCTGGGTTATAGGGAAGATAGCAAGAAATGATAATAATATTTACTTTGGTTTGAACTTGAGATGTGCAGCACACCAAAATTTGTTAATAGTAAATGTTTTGAAAATGTGATTTGAGATTGCTTTGGTAAAAAAAATAGCTGCTCCATTACTAGCTGTGGTGTTAGAAAGACTAAAAATGATGATTATATTGTTTAAGGTTTAGGGCAGTGGTTTTGACTTTGTCACTTTTGTTTCAGAGCAACACAAGATGTGCCTTTTACTTGTCATAGTTCTAATCAGTTCCCAGTATTTTGCATTGTTGTTGAGTCCTTGAACATTAAGTGTGGAGATTGTGATGAGGTTTTTGAAGTTGCTTGTTATTGCAGATGATGGTGTAGTTGTGGTTAGTGGGGGAGTTGTAGATAGGAGACTATTTGAGTTAAGTAGAAACGATTGGCTTGAGTTAAACAATGTTGTGCTTATGATTATATAAATTTGAAAAGGTGAGACAGATCTGGGTCAGGTGACTCTGGTTCGGTTACAAATTCTTTGGGTAGTTTTTCAAAGTAGAAGATTTTTCTAAGGAGTTTGATTTGTTGGTAAGGGTTACATCCTTGATTATGGGAAGAGATAGTGTGATGTTTTGTAATTTGAGTATTTCTTGCACCTCAGTTAGATTAGAAAGATCAGGTAGAATAGGTGAGATCCATTCTTGTAGGATTTCATCCAGGTAATTATTTTTGATTTTTCTAATTGTCAGGTCAAATTCTGGGTGGTTTCTATTTAGATTATTACTGGAAATGCCTAGTTTCTCTTCGACTTGTAAGAACTTAGCTAGGAGGATAGGTTTTTCTGATTGGGCAAGGCCTTCTTTGATCCATTCGGGACTCAGCAGAAGTTTAAAGAAAAATTTGCTTCTGAGCTGTTTAATGAATTCACTGACTTTGTCTTGTTTAATAATGGGTAGGACATTGTCATTGTTTTCGTTGTACCAGTGAACTGGTGGAAGAGATCTCTTGGGTTTAATGAAGTCATGTGGTAGCTTTTTCACTGTATACATATTATCTCTTAAAATTTGAACTACTTCTTGTATTCTTTCTGGATTATTGTTAACAGGGAAATAAGAGTGGAGATACTCAGTGAGGTCTGTATATGATAGAGGAAGGGATTGTTTAGATGGAGGAAGATTGAAGTAAGCTTGGGGGAGTTTGTTTGAGACATAATAATGGTCTCTCAGTTTGTCTACAAATTCGCACAGGTTTCTCGGATCAGCTCTGTTTGTAAGAAGAAAGATAACATGAAGTTCTTTTTTGAGGTTAGTTGGGTTCTCTGGGAGGTTTGGCCTTTGTACGAAGAAAGAGTGTAGGAGTAGATTGAAGTTATAATATGCTCTAAGACACTCTGTCACTTCTCTGGTAAATTTTGGTGAAGTGATAGAAATGGCTTTAGGTAGTTTGATTTTAATTGAGGCTGGGATGTCACTAGATGACTCAGAAAGATTGGACAATTTCATTTTGTTGTGTTCTTCACACTTGTTGTATAGTTCTTGATAGTCTATTTTGGTTAATACAGGATTAAAGAAGAAGTTGAAGCCATACTCCAAGAGTTCGGTGACTTGTCAGAATTTTAATTTTGTAAGGTCGATTGATTTGAGATAGGCTGTGAAAAGTACTTTGTTGATAATTACACAGATTTTTTTCCTAGTGGTTCTGATAATATATTCAATATTATTTGCTTTAAGGTAGTTTGCTTTGAGCTCGTTCTCAATGTTTTCATATTCTCATTAGTATTGTCCTTTGATTAATTCACTTTTTATAAAGGTTCTGAAAAAGTTCCTGTCTCTATGGTTAATTTTTGAGAAGATAGCCTTTAATGATAATTTGGGAAGACCTTTAAGGTCATCCCTGAATTTGATAAATAGTTTGAGTATATCTTCTGGAGTTCTGGAACAGATGGTTATCTCTTCACAGTATGTGAGAATCTTGATTTGTTCATTTTCTGGGGTGCTGCTGCGAATATTGCTGTTGGGTTGACTATTGGTTGTAATTGATAGTATGGCTTCAGTTTCATCAGCCCATGAGGAGTGGCTAGTTGTGGGTTGCATGTGTAGCTCGGTTTCTGTGAAAAGAATTTCAATTTCCATTTCAGTGGTATTTTGTATATTGCTCGAGTTGGTGTTAATCTCATGTGAGGATACAGAAGTGCATGCATTGCTTGTTTCATATTCATATGGATTGTGTGCTAGGTTATTGTCCAAAGGTAGTACAGGTTCAGGGGTTGATGCAGGTATTGTTTTTTTGCAGGAGAAGAATCAGGCTGTATACTATTGTTATTGATCATTTCCTCTGTAGGTGCAGATGTGTTTGGTAGGGGTAAGGGCATCCTGGTTTTTCTTTAAAGAGTAAAAGTTTTATTTTCTTCAAAGGTGCTGATGTTAAGTTTTTCCCAAGGGATATGCAAGCCATAGTTGAGATCATGCTTTATAACCTCTCTCATGATGTCTGTTCTGTCCTAATCTGTTAATTGAAGATATGCTGAAATTCCATGAAAGAGTTTAGGTCTTCCAGGGGCATTGGTTCTAGCAGAGTTATAGTAACATGTATAAGTATAGGTAATAATCTGATTCTTTGATGTTTCTCGAAAGTAGCACTAATAATGTTGGCACTTTATAGTTCACTTTGTAGGGAGCAGACTGGTGTTATCCATACTTTTGAACAGTTTTCCAACCTGGGAAGGTGAATTAATTGGGCAGAGATAGAGGCAGAAATTTTGTTTGTTTTAGTGTTTCTATAAATAATGATGGCTTGAGAGCTTTTAATATTGATGACGAGTATGTCGAGAAGAACATGTTCATGGTTGTTTATTGGATTCTTGGGAAAGGAAGGACTTCCCAAGGTTCTTTGCTTTTTTTTTCTTGAAGAAATTTTGGATTTCCTAATTTAGTAATTTTTTTTGCAATGCGAGTGTGTTTGGAAAAGAGTTTTTTTTTATAATAATTAAGTATTTATTATCTTTAACTAATAACAATTTTAATTATACTTCTAAAGATGTTCAACAATAGATTTTAGAAAATAAAATAGAATTTTATCTGATTGGCCAAATTAATCTTCTAATTTAAATCCAATTGAACATTTGTGATTTGAATTGGAAAAAAAAATCAAAAATAAATCCGAAAATAGAAAAAATCTTAAAAAATTAGAAATTGCATTACAAGAGGAATAGTCAACTTACTATTAAACAATAAAGCACTTGACCCTTTCAAAGTTATATACTTCTTTATAAAACAAACAAAAAAATACCAATTCCTTATTTTCATACTATTTTCAATTAAATTCTATCTATATAGGAAATTCTAACAAATTGGAAAAACTATCATATCTTTTCAATTAGCAAAAAACTATAGTGGAAATATAATATCCAGGAAACAAGACCTATAGCTCTTGTTAACTCCTTTAGAAAAATATTTATCAAAATTTTTATAAAAAGATCTAGTCACATACTTATTATATACAATATACTTCAAAAAGTAAACTTTGCAAGCCTCCTCAACCAAAGTATTTTCGAATCAATTCAAATTCTCAATTCAACTTACAATACTCACAAACTTACACAAAAAGAACTATGAATTCTCTTCCTTGATATCAATGCAGCCTTTAACTCAATAAACCTGGATATGCTCAAATATTCAATACAATATCTCTTAATACTAGACTCTTTCATCTCTTTAACCAGTGATATTATTACAGATAACACTTGCCAAATAATTATAGACTCAGGTCTTACTTAACAAATTATTATTCTCAATGGAATTGATCAAGAAGAAATACTCTATTTCCTTTGATAAATAATCTTTTACAATGCTTAATCACTGCTCTAACTTAACAACTATCATCTCTCAAACATAATATTATAGCATACATGGATGACCTTAACCTTCTCACCACTTCAAAAACTAAAACACAAAACAACTTAAACATAGCAACAGAATTCTTCAAATTCAATGACATCAAGGCCAACCTAACCAAAATCAAATTAATTATACTAAACAGTAAATTACTAGACAAAAAAATTTTTCAAGAAACAACTTCTATATCTCTAGTTTTCAAAAAAGAACCAATAAGAATTCTAGGCATCTGGCTCTCCAAACACAGTATTCTAACATTCAATTGTGACAAAATTCTTGAAGATACTGAATCAATCTCTCAATTACTCAAATTAAAATTTATAACAGGCTCTTATATCTATAACAAAATTCTTCTTCCACAAATAGAATATAAATTACAAACAACTTTTTTCACTTCAAATATGTTAAACAAAACTTAAAGAAAAATCAATTCAACTATTAAACACAAATTCAATATTGAAAAAACACTTTCACAAACATGGTTTTACAATTCATATATTTTTAACATCAAACCTATCTCAGACATACAATTAGAAGTTTTAATTTCCAACCTCTAATATGTACTATCAAATCCCACTACCAAACTAAGCAAAGAACTAGAAATTTATGCAATTCAAATCCAAAACTGCCAACTTTACTGTATCTTCCAAAACTAACAAATCATCAAACATAATACAACAATCTACTTAATTCATCTCACCAAACATAATAATATAATATTCTGTTCTGAATCAAACTGCCACCACAAATTTCAGAAGAAAACACACGTATTCATCAATTCTTATCACATCATACAAACTGGCCCACCTTCACAAACCAACTCTTCAAAAAAAACATCTATTATATTAAACAATTACTTATATACAACAATGACAACATAACAAACTGGCAGCACATCTCAGTCAGATTTGGATTATTACTCATGAAAAAATACCTCTCTAATACAAACTATCATCACAACTACAATTTCAAAAATTTGATACAACTCCAGTAAAACCAAACAAAAAAAAGAAAATGGCTTGTATTCCTTATAAATAACAAAATAATAATTGAAAAAAAACAAAAAACAAATATAAACAATCATCTCATCAACTACTGATCCTATAATAGTTATGATTCTAACAAATTAATAATACTTGCTAAATGTCGAGAATGTTTTCTTAATATATATGCAACTTTTTATAAATGTTAACTTTTAATTTCTTTAAATTTATTAAACCTCTTTACTAAAATACAATTCAATAACACAATCAAAACAAAAGCAACAAAAAATGATTTATTCAATTTACTCTATACTGATTCCCCTTTTAACAACTCTCAAATATTAATCGACCCAGATCTTCACAAATTACTAATTCAAAAACACATTTCAATAGTATTACAACCAATAATCAACTCCCTTCCCAAATACAATAACTCTTTATTCGAAGTTCTTTCAACATACCAATACTAATTTAACATAACAACTGTAACTTGAAACTTCATCCAACACTACAAATCCTTTATAACTAGTTTCAACTACAATCCCTCCTCTTACTCCTATACACAATAATAATTATTCTTCTTTTCAATAAGTCCAAAGACTACAACTTCTTCTCTAAACATTCAAAACTAAACAATAATATCTTTGCTTCACTGCCTATCAATCATAGGAAAAGGTGCAAAGTTCTATACTTCAACACAATTACAAACATTCACAACATTCTCCAAACCCTTCAGATCATTCACACTTTTTATGAACCTATCTCTACCATATCAAAAATACAATCATCTAACACCCAGCTATCACAAATAAACATAATTATCTTACTTCCAATACAAAATACACTTAAAAATCTAAACAATACCTCCATTATACTGACAAGACATTTCCTTAAACAAATTAACAATACTATTTAATCCACAGAAATAATTCTCTCACAAAAAGTATAACAAATCTTCAAACCAAATTTTTCACTATTTCTCAACACTTTAATCTTTCTAAAAACATCAATTCCAACTACACAACATTAATCTAAAATATATAACTTTTGTCTCAAAATCCTATCCAATACACTTCCAATTAAATCACATCTCCATATCATTTTACCAAACATTTACACAAATGATATCTGTCTTTACTGCAACTTGTGCACAGAAACTACTCATCACCTTTAGCTTTGCAAACAAGTACTGTCAACAATCAAAAAAATTCTAACTGATTCATAAATACTGCTTAACAAAAATTTAAAAATAACAAAAACTTCAATACTAATCAAATACCAACTACTATTAACTCTATAATCTATCTAATCAATTTTGCAACAAGTATACTGTACTTTAACTTAAACACTTATTCAACAATCTCAAACCAAATCAACAAGACCTCAAAATTTTAAATCAAATCCAAAATAAAACCTTCAAACTTATATAGCAGCATGTCTAAATTCTATAAAACAAAGATATAATCAAAGAAAAAAAATTTCTTGACATTTCACAAAATATCAAACACAAGAAAAAGAACAATAATAATAACAAAAAACCCTTACAACATTAGCAAAAACAAATATTAACTCTATATCTAATTACAAACTAACTTAACAAACCAAATTAATCAATATAACATTTAAACTTTTTTTTCAAAATTTGTCTATGCCTTTTTAGGACAAAATAAATTATTAAGAAGACATTAGCCCTTTAAAATTAGATAATTACTTTCTTTTTCCTTGCTCAAAGGCTTTTTACTAGAAATACAGTATATTTAATATAACAGTAGGCTGACATATATAGCAATATATTTCAGCATTTCAATATTAATTATATAATAAATTTACTCTATTAATAAAGATTATAAGAAATGCCTTACTTAATAGTAAAAAAAAACATTAAAATTTTAAATAGAATTATTATATAAAATTTTGTGTAATAAATAAATAAATAATGTGTAATACTTTTGTTCAAGTAGTGTAACTCAATAAAATCATATACTGTATATATTTTTCATCTTTAAAAAAAATATTATTATTATCATTATTATTAAAATCATAAAATTATTTTATTAAAGTTTTATTTAAATTAAATAAATATTTATTAAATTATAATAAAAACATTAGTCCAAAGACTTTTGCATCATATTTTATATGTTTTGTTAATATTTATTAAATATTTAAGAAATTGATATTGTAATAGTATTACAGTAAGTCTGTTACTAACTCTAGCAGAGATTTGCATAACTGTTATAAGGTAAATAAATAAAAGAGTGATTTTAGATATGTTTGTATTTAATCAAGTCTTTATTAATTTTTTCACTTCCATTTTGTCTTTCCCTTTACACTTTACAGTCTTTTATATTTCTTTTTCTTTATATTTGACTATAATGACTTGGATATAAAATAATAAGCTATAGTACAATGACAAAACTTTAAGCTATTTTACATAATTTCTCTTGTCAATTTTTTTTGTCACTTGTTATTATCTAATTATTATAGCTGACTTATTATTGGTATAATTATTGCTTATATGATTACAGTTGCATCACATTTCTCCCTGTTACAATATATAAATATTATTTTTTGAAAATTTAAAATTAATTTCAAGCACATGTATAAAGAAAATTAAAATTCAATTGAAATAGGAATATTGAGTATATAGACCTATGGATCTATAGCTCAGTGGTTAGAGCACCATAGGTCTGTATTACAGATTCCAGGTTCAAATTCACTAGGGGGCTAATGTAATTTTCTAAATAATGTGAAAACTTACATATTATTGGCATAATCCAATAATCAATGTTTTCAATTATAGAAAAACTGATCTATAAGAGAACTGTAATATTATTATTGTCCAAAATCGGCTAGGATTATCCTCAATACAAACATATTATCAAAAGTAATAATAAGAAAAGTAAATTTCAAACCAGTAGAGTGCTACTGAAGAATGTGTTCAAGAATACTAATCAAGCACTTGGCTATGTTAGCTTTTACAAACTTTACTATTGAAAGATCTTGATGGAAGGTGAAAACCATAGACCATTCTGAAGAACTGAAAATTAGGATTCAGGATACTAAAATCGATAGCCTAATAATTTGACTATTCTTGACTAATCTTAAGAATAAATTGTTCTGGGAAAAATCAAGATAGATTCCTATATCTTTCTGAAAACAGAAGTTTAGATAGTAACTATACATAGTATTAAGTTAGTAATATATAGCTAGTTATATATAAATAAGTTTTTTTTTTTTTTTTTTTTTTTTTTTTTAGTAGATAAACATCATTTCTTTATTTGATTTGTATATATCAAGATATATATCGTGAAAGAAACAACATCTCTTATATGCTATTGCAATATGTTAAATGCTAACTTGCCTATAACAACTACTTGACTAATATTGAAAAGAAAATTTAAAACAATATATTTTGCCAAGCAGCATTGAGTGGTTATGGTTACTTACTCAGTATTAGGAGGGGAGGAATTAGTCAATGATGAAATTAAATTTCTGATACATTTGGTGTAGTTATATGTATAATACTTGTTAAGTATATGAGGCACTGCCTTAAAAAGTTTAATAGGGGAATTTAGTAAGTATAAATATAATAAACTATAGTATTTGGTTATTGTACTATATATCTTCATATATTAAAAGTATACAGTATATTTCAATAAAAAATGTAAGCACATAATGGCTAATGTTACTATTTTGAGAGAGCAAAATGAGAATTGTGCCAATTTAGAATCTTAATAAACAAGGTATTCCTATAAATAAAAGAATAAAAGAAAATATTCAAATAAATATTAAAGAAAATTAAAAGAAGATGAAATTCACAATTAAATATATTGAAATTTCAGTTCCTCTCTTAACAGACTTCAAAATTACAGATAAAAATAATTTTCAATTCTCAATGATTTAATTTATTCAACATATGTTTTGTTTCAAACACTATTAAATAAATTA
>CAJVPV010001436.1:0-15915 GCA_910591835.1 Acaulospora morrowiae | reverse complement strand
GTAGTGGTGGGAAAATTAGAGTAGAATGCCTTATGTAATCGTGTGGTGCAAAGTGATTAGCATGTAAACAATACTAGTATGTAAACAAACTAGCATGTATAAATATGACCATCAAATAAGCGAAATAAAGTCAAGCAGACTTTAGGTAGCATTTACCGAAAAATCCGACTTGAAGCATTTAAACTCTTATTTGTGTTTACTATTTCTATTGATTGTTTTCATGCCTATATCTTGCTTACGTGACTATACGAACCAGAGTTTGGCTAGAAAGATTGGGAAAGTTCTAGCAATTACAAGAGTTCCAGTATAGAACGTTCGGTGTAAAGTTAGGAAGCGAAACCAGATTGGTCAAATCGTGACACGCCTCAAGAGTTTAAATCCACGTTACACGAAGTTTACCTATCTTTGGCGACAGACTCGCTAGTTAGCCCACGACAATATCAACACTTCAACATTGGCTTCTTAAATATAAGAGGCATTAATGACAAAACCAAATTCAAATGCTTAATAAAACACATCTCACGAGAGAATTTCAACATATTCAGATTATCTGAAACCAAATCCCAACAAATGTGCAACCCACCAAAAAAAATCAATGAATATCATATTCACTGAAGCAATCACAAGAACAAAAACCAAGCAGAAATCTGTATTATAATTCACAATGACTTATTTAAACATCTTTATAAAATCACTTCCTTTGAAGAATTTGTAATATCAACTTATTTCCAATTCAAACCAAAAATAAAATTTTGTGTCTCCCAAATCTATCTACTCCACTCAGCTCCATTTGCAACAAAGTTATCAAATACATTATCAAAACAATTAAGAAAAACTCTAAAAAAATATTTCCCATATAATTATGAGAGACTTTAATTCTACTCCCAAAAAAATTAATTGTAAAAATTCAGCAAACTTTCACCTTTCAAAAATCTATAACCAATTAAACAATTACTCAGATTCCTTTCGAATTTTTCACTCCAACACCAAAACATATATGCATATAAGTCCCATCAACAAAATCAGAATCGACCAAATCTGAATTACTAATGATCTTTTACACCTTCTTCAAAACTCAAGAATCTATCCAACCGAGGCTGACTTTCAAAACGACTACAAAATAACCAAAATAATACTAAAACTATGCCATAACAAACAATTAAATAATGGAAAAAAATGAACAATCTACCTAACAAATATCTTAAATAACAAATAATGTGAACTACTTGAATTCAACCTTCAAAACAAACTCTCAAACTTTTACTCAAAACCAACAACTAACATCTGGAAGTACTTTCACAAAAAATTCAAAAAACTTATTTTCCAAAAATTACCGTCAAAAAAAATCCCAACCTGATCTTTAAAAAATATTTTTTCTAAAAAAAGCTCATCATTATATAATCTCCTCCAAGAAGTTAAACAACAAATCTCACTCCTGAAAAACAACATCTCTATTATCTCACCAACCAATAATTTGATTATTAATAAATTAAACACTTATTCTCTCCCCTACTCTAGCAATTTACAATCAATTCAATCCCTTTCCAAACTTTTCAAACTAACGTATAAAGTCCTTAAACTTGAAAACCAACTCCAAGCAAAAGAAGAAATCTCCAAACTCATTAACAAACGTATTAATAACCTGCAAAACAATCCCAAATATATGATACAAAATATACTAAACCACAAAAATCCTTCTACCAACTTTAACAAACTTATTATTTCTGAAAAGAATAAAGTTATCTCTGACCCTATTGAAATACACTCAACTATAGAAGAACACTACAAAACTACTTTTTGAAAAAAACAAATACACTCCTTACTATTTGAAAAATAAAAGAAAACTATTCACAAATTTCTTCAATTTCATTTGACTGGTACTCCAACTTGCTAAACCCAATATCTGAACAGAAATCTTTAAAACCATCAATGAATTATCAACAAACAAAGTCCCAGGCCCTCTAACATAACTTATTTAATAATTAAAAAAACTAAAAAAGCAATAATTCCTACTTTCTATAAACTCTTTAACCAAATTCTTCAAAACAAAACAATCTCTAAAGAATAGAAAATATATAATATCTTTCCAATCAGTAAAAACTCCAATGAAACTTCAACATAAATGAAATTAGATCAATTGCCTTAGTTGACTTCTTCAGAAAAATTTTCACCAAGATCTTAACAACTGGACTTAGTTCAATTCTATCCTCACATCCAATTTTCTTCAAATCAAACTTTGCAAACCTTTCAACCAAAGTACCTTTGAGCCTATCCAAATTATAAACTCAATCTACAACCAACACAAACCGGAAAAAAAGGAACTCTGAATACTTTTACTTGATATCAGTGCAGCATTCAATTCAGTAAACCTACAAATGCTGAAAAAATCCATGCAACATATCAAACTTCCACAAAAATTCATCAACATCTCCAAAACATCTTATCAAATAAAAAATGTCAAGTAATCACAAACCTTGGCAACACAAATTCAATTCCTATACTAGATAGTATCAACCAAGAAGAAACCATTTCACCTCTCTGGTGAATTATTTTTTATGATTCTCTCATCACACTCTTATCTAAACAAAACAAACACAATAATCTTTATCAAAATACGATAGCATACATGAATGATCTTAACATTCTTGCAGAAAACCACTCTTCTCTTCAAAACCAATTAAATACAGCCAATGAATTCTTCAAAGTAAATGACTTTAAAGCAAACCCCAACAAATCCAAACTAATTATCATTAACTTCAAAAATAAAAAAAATCATATTCTTCTCAATAACAATCTTATTTCACCATAATCTAAACATAATTCAATTAGAATTTTAAGCATATGGCTCTCCAAGTCAAGTATAGTTGCTCCAAACTGGGAAAAAATACTAAATGACACTACATTTATCTTGTACTCTCTTAAAACCAAATTTACTACTGGCCCAATGGCCACATACATATATAACAAAGTTTTATTTCCACGAATTGAATTCAAACTCCAATCTTTTTTTCTAACTTCCAATCAACTTATCTCTCTACAAAGGAAAATTGACTTTACTATTAAACACAAATTTCAAATAGAAAAAACTTTTTCCCAAAACTGGTTCTACAACTCTTACATTATTAATATTAAACCTATTTCTAACTTACAAAACGAAGTTCTCATTTCTAACTTATACTACTCTTTAACCAACTCCTCTATCTCCAAACCCAAACCTCAAGAAATTCATTTTCTTCAATTACTAATGCTTTTTCCTCTTGTCTCTTTAAAAATCCTATTAAAACTTCTATAACAAATACTACACTTTACACTATTCAGCACGTATACAAATATAAAATTCAATTCTGCAATGTCTCACCTTATAATTATAAACTTCCAGGTGGATTAACCCCACTTTATGACCTAATATAAGACTCAAATTGGTCTTATATTACAAAACTTCTCTCCAAATATCAAATCTTCTATCTTGAACAACTTCTAATTTTTAAAAGTAAATAACTAACTAAATGGTGCCATATAGCCAGCCGAATAGAAAAAAATCTTCAGGAAAAAACTCCACAATGGTACAAAAAACTCAAACACCTCAATCCAAAAAACACTGGATCAATAACAATAATAAACAAACAACAAATAAACAAAAAAAGATATTGGAAAGCAATTGAAGTTTCCAATACTATTATAATTGGAAAAAAACAAAAAACTCTTTCAAAAAATCAAATTATCATTAATCATTATTTATACCCATCAACTAGTAACCTTGACAAATCTTTAATTCTAATCAAATATATCGATTGTGTTCTTAATCAAACCTCTAATATACATTCCTGTTAACTCCAAATAAATGAACTAAACTTCACTCCCTTTCATATCTCTACTTAACTCAAGTCACCTAAAATACGCTCTACTCTCAAAAATATAATGAACTCTATAAAATATAAAACTCCTTCTCTTTTTTATAAAATTTCTACTATTTCTATTCCTTCCATACCTTAACAATTCCTAATGGAAAAAATTTTTAAACCACAATCCCACCAAAATCTAATTTCCATCTAATTAATTGAAAAAACAATTTACTTATCAACAGAAACCAATCAAAACAAAACCATTGTCAAATGGACAGATCTTTCTGAATCAATAACATAAATATAAATTTCCCTACAACTTAACTCCATCTCTTCTGCTTTCTGTCCAAACAATTCTCATTATCAAACCATTATCAACCACAACCTTCTTCCTAAAAAACTACAAAATAAGCAAAACAATATTTTCTCCTAATTCAAAAAACCATCAAACAAATTGCAAAACACCATACAAAGATATAATTAACAACTTAAAGCAAAGTATTCAATTTTTGCAAACAAACTGCTTCTTTTACAAACCCTTATGCAATGCACCTCCATCTCACAATTTAACAATCACTCTAATAAATCTATACTTTAATTCTCAATCTTTTTTGTACATCTTAACTAATCTTTCTGGTTCATCACTCTTCCTATTTGGAAACACATCAAAAAAATCAATTATCTTTTTAGAACTTTTAATATTTTAAACTTAAAAAGACTCCAAACAACCTTTCAATCCAACTTCCAAAATCTTCCTTACACCCTTAAATTTATTAAATCAATACCAATATCCACTATCATCTCAGAATCTGCCATTTATAACTTTCATCTTAAAATTATTTCCTACATCTCCCTATCAAATCTCACCTTCACATTACCAAACCTAGTCTTTATCCAAATAATCACTGCCCACACTGCAACAGCTTAGAAGAAACTATCGATCATATTTGAAACTGTTCAATTAACAATAATATATTAAAAACAATTATTCTTTCTACTCAACAAATTATCAATGAAACAATTAATAACTTTCCCAAACACAATTTACAATCAACAATATTCAAAATATAATACAAATTGCTACTGATTCAATCTCCTTCTCTGTCTTAATTCCAAACCAAAAACCTATTCCAATCTTTAAACATATACAAATCTCTAATAAACTTCTCAAACTAATATACAACAATATATGGAAATTCAGAAATGACGACATAATCTCTCAGAAAAAAATTCTTGATATTATGACATAACAAAAAAGAAACAAAAACAACATCAAAAACAAAAACAACCAAACTCAACTTAGCAAAAAAAACTCAACTATTAACACAATACCAGTAAACTGTACCAACAACAACTATATTCTTTACTCTAACACTCTACTTCCAAATATTTTTCTCAACTGTATCTCACTAACCAAAAACTTATTTTCATCAGATCTGGATGAAAAAATTAAATTATTAGAAAGGTGCTGACCCTCTAATTTAGTAAATAGTTACTTCTAAAATTTTTTCAATTATGGTTTTTATAAAATATATTTACTTATTAGAAAGTCAATGTTTATAGCAACATATCTCAATGTATCACTATTGTTGTAAATTTTATACTCAGTTATCTTTGTAAAAATTAAATCAACAATTAATAAAGATCACAATTTTAGAAGTGCCTTACAAAAAAAAAAAAGTATACTAAAAGTTAAAGCATATTTTTTTATTAATTTGTAAATATTTTTTTGTGATTTTTTATAAAAATAAATATTATAAAAATATTATTATAAAATTGTGTTTTAATTTTAAAATAATTAATTAATTCTTCAATAGTTAAATATATTGTATTGCTTCTTCAATAAACTATCTTGATAATATATCAAAGTGACTATTAACAATATTTTTGTTATGATATTTAAAACAAAATAGTTTAATAAAAATTTTTTGTTATAAATGAAAAGTAAATAATTAAAAATAAAATGTATTAATTTAGCAGAACAAAAATATATTCCAAAATCAAATCAAAAACAAATTTTATTAAATTGTGATATAAACAAATTAGAAAAAAATTTTTAATACAATTAGTCACAAATAATAAATCATAATTTAATATTTTTGAAAAATAATCAAAATATCAAGTTTGAATTGTATTATTTTGATTTTTCTAAAAAACAACAAATCCTAAAAATAAAATTTGGATTTTTTCATAAAAATCTCTTTCATTTTCAATTGTTTTATCACTAATTTAAATTTTTTTAAAAAAATCTATAACAATAACACAAGAGGTAGTTGTTATTAATTTAAAAGAATTTTTTTTAAAGTAGAATGTATACAAGACATGTGATCTTTATTGATATATTTGTATATTCGGATAGACACCAAGTGTCTTTACAAATTAATCAGAAATTGGTTAATACATGAATACCCATTATTTCTTTACAGCTAATCTGCAGATTAATATTGTATATTACTTATATTGCTATAAGACTAGCTATGCCAACCACTTATAATCCAACTATATATTCATTTAAACACTCGATGATGTACCTATATGTAAGGTGGGACTGTTCACATGAAAAGAATTCTATCACTAGTTTAAAACTCACCTAACTACTAAGTTCATATTGCAAAGAGCAGTATAATATAAAATATTATTATAGAAATTAATTCCAGTTATTTTAATCACCTGTTATTATTGATCCTCATAATATGTCACTAGCATAACACAGCACTACTATTTTTATCACCTGTAAAACTGATGTTCTTGCTTGAATTCTGATTTAATAATAATTTTTGCCTGGATTGTTACTTTCTGTAACTGATAATCTTTTATCTTTTCAGTCTATTTAAGTTCAAAAAAACACCACTCATGGGATAGATTCTCAAGATCTATATTGGAATAAATCAGTTTGAAATTAATCTTTTTAAATTGTATAACAGAGTTTGCCATTGCCAATTTAGATTGAGATTTTATAAAATTTTACCAAAGTTAAACCAGAAGTTTTTCCTTGTACAACCATTCATGCTTTAATCTATTTTCTGCTTGCAATTGTCAAGAAAATTAGAGATTTTATTTTCATGTAATCTAACTGAATTTGGATATGAATAAAGATTATTGGGTATGATATATACAAGATATCCAGTAAATTTATTGTTGGAAGTTATAACGGCAAGTTTGTCGCTACGTCATGATTGCTGATTGTGTAACGTCGAAAGAGGCGTGGAGATGTGGCACGAGGTAAGTGAAAGTGTTAGACAATAGTCTGAGTTTTGTAGTAAAAGGACGGTATTTTATTGTTGCTTTTTCTCTAGTACATTTCTCTCTTTATATACATGTTAAGAAATTCCAAAAATCACAAAAATCCCTCAAGCCTCAATTAAACCCCAATTGAGCGAGGATGACATATATTGAATCTATCTAATTTTTCGGTCTCTCTTACACTATATATAAAAATAAATATGCTTTTTTATTTTTTGTAGGTAGTAAACTAGAGACATGCATTTGATAACCTAGGAGCACTATCCACTTTGCTATTGACTTATAGATTTTTAAAAGAATTTTTATAAAACTTATATTGTTAAGTTTATAATAAAAATATATATTTTATAAAAATTAATTTCAATTTGTAATTGATTAATAATAAAATTATTTTTTCTATTATTAGAATTAATTTGTTATAATTTAATTTTTAACTTTTTTTATTAATACAAATTAGACACATTAATCTTTTTTTGTGCTTTTTTAAAGTTTTAAGAACAAAGTTTATAAAATTTATTTAGACATAATTTTAAGTTTGAATATTAAGTTTTTAATTCAAAATAAATTGTTTTTGGGGGGTTTTCAAACAATAAATTATAGAAGAATCATAATTAATGATAATACTTTTCAATGAATATAAAAGTTTAATAAAAAATATATTAATGTTGATAAATATAAATTTTGTAAAAAAAACTTAAAAATAAATTCAAAAGTTTCTTTATTAATTTTGATTTAGAAAAAAGAATATATTTTTGATAATCAGATAAATTAAATATTTAATTTTTAATTTTTAAAAGCAGTATTAAACTGTTTATTACTAAAATCAAAATTCAAGTTTTTTAATTCCATTTTACTGTTTAAACCAACAATTAATAATAAATATTAAATTTATATTTTGTAAAAATAGAACTATATATAGTTTTTATATTATTTAGAACTTGTTATATTTTTAATACATTTTGTAAATTAAAAAAAAATTAATATAAAAAGAAATGAAAAAATAATTATATAATTGTTCTGATTTATTGTCAGATAATTGTAAAGCTGTATTTTATAAAATTAAAGCAATAAGATTTTTTTGTAATAAAAAATATAAGCTAAATGAAAAAGAATAAGAATTATATGTATTTAATAAAAAAGAAAGTTTTTTTTACAATTTATAGAAGGCATATTATAAAAAATTAAGAAAAAATTAAATAAGATTTAAAAAATTATCTTCTATTTATATAACAATAATTGATTAATAATTTGACTGATAGAATATTCTAAAAAATTCTAAAAACTTATAAAATATTTTAAAACAATATAAAATTTTCTAGAATTTTTTAGAATTTTCTAGAACTGTATAAAATTTTCTATAAACTTTTTGAATTTTTGAAAAATTTTTTAAAACTTTTTAAAAAAAGTTACTTAAAATTATATATATAAAAAAAAGGTTCTTAAAAATAATATATCTAAAAAAAAAACCCTAAAATTTTTTTATTAATATTTTTGTTATATTCAAAAATAATTATCCATATATAAATTCTTAATAAAATATGAAAAAATAAATATTTTTTTAACTGTTAAGTGAGTTATTTCTTGTGATTTTTATTAATTATGTAAAATATATTTTTTTAAGTAGGTAAATATCATTGCTTTATTATAATTGTAAAATTGAAAAATTTATACATAAAAAAAGTAACAACATCTCTTATGTGACCAATTGGTCAGCATGATTAATACTAGTTTGCCTATAGTAAACTATTTAAGTTGCAAAGAAAAAGAAATATTAAAACCAAAACATTGTCAAAGATAGTGCTGAGCAGCTATAAATACCTACTGTTGCACTTTATTTTCATCCAAGATCATTACTACTCCTTGTCTGATTTTTATTAGCCTTTATCCTTGAAATATTGCTCATTCTAGAATAAGTCTTGTATTACTATTCTTGTTATTGTTTAGCATTATGCTTTTTATGCTATTTTTGCTCTACAATATTTCCTATTTTATTTATTTATCTTTATTCTTATATTTTCACTAGAGCAATTATTTCTATGCTAATATATACAGATAACTGTTCTAATGAATATAACACTTTTTTTTTTTAACTAGCTGGGCCTTATCCAATATACTTTATTAGTTTATGATATTTACATTTGTTGTTTACATTTAAGTTTACAATTTATATTGTAACTTCATTTTTATTTTTATATATTCAGCTATATCAGGTTTCCCAAATATCGGCTTTGAGCTATTTGATTTATTCTTTAGCCTGAGCTATTGAAAAGTGATCAAAGACTAATGTATCAAGGCTCCACTAATATTGGTAAATAATATGTTGGTATAATTGTTGTGTTTTGCATTTCATTTGTATTCTGCAAACTATTTTGTCATTTTTTCTGCTCATTTTTTTGCTATTTCTATTTTTTTCTCTATGTTACGTCTTCCTGTTTCTTCAGTTTCTGGCTTTTTGTTTTTCTCTTTTTTGTCCTTCTTTTTCTTTTCCTTTGCTGTGATGTTATTGTTTTTCTTTCATTCTATCACTTTGTTACATTCCACCATTCTTTGAGCTTTTCTTCTATTTTCTTTGTGATTGCTTTGCATGTTTCTGATGCTCTTGTGCCAACTCTGCTTTTAATGTATTTGACTGTTTTCTTTGTGAATATCGATTTTGCTATGACCGTTTTTGTGTATTCTGAGTCTATTATTCTATGTTCCTTGTTTTTTTGTCTTCTTTTGTGCTTTCTTCTCTATTCTGATGCTAATTTCCTGCTTCATAACTTTATTGAACTCATTCGTAATATTTTCTTCCAATGTTTGTGTATCATGTGTTAGTATGTTTCTTTTTTCTTTTTGCAGTATGGACATGTTACTGTGTTATATAGGTCTGGTTTCTATATTTCTAGTTTGTCAAATGTTGGAAGTTCCTTGTTGAGCATTCTGAATGTGAATTTTCTGCTTTTGTGATCTTGTTTGTTTGTTCTATTGCTTGTTATTGGTAATGGTTGTTATACTTTGTATGATGTTTTCCAGTCTATGTCTTTTTCTTTTCCATCAATCCATGCCATGTGCCTGTTTTGTATTATTCATCTTGCTAGCCATTGCGTGCTCTGTTGTCATTTGATTAAACTGTTGATATTTGTGTCCAATACTTTTCCATTTTATGTTATATTGTAGTATAGGTTTTTTGTTACTTCTCCACTCTTGATTTCCTGTTTTTCGTTTCCTTGTATGCCCTCTTTAACTAGCTTATCTGCTCTTTCATTTTCTTTAATTCCTATATGTACTTTGACTTTTATGAGATTGATTGTTCCTTGCCTGCTATTTATGGTTTCTTTGATGTGTTTTATTGTTATTCAGTTCGGGTTGTGTGTTATGTTTTTATTTCCTTTTTTGTTTCCTATTATGTTCTGTATTGCTGCTTAACTGTTTGTGTGTATGTTTACTGCCACACTGTTGGCTATGAATTTAATTAAGCTTAGAATTGCTACGAGTTTTGCTCTTGTGAATGATGAAAAGTCTTTGGTGTTTGCTTTGAATTTCATTTCTTCTTGTGTTTCGGTGTTTCTTGCTAACTATCTGATTCCCAGTTCTGATAAATATAACACTTTTTTTATATCTCTATTATTTTTTATAACACATACTTATCATATATGAAACTAATATAACTCAAACATATATATAAAGACCCAATTTTGCCTAGAAATTGATAGGCTTGAACTTATATTTTATTAAATAAATAACTTGATTTTTATAAAACAAATCACTATTGCCTCTTTTGCCTAATCTCATACACCTTAAAATTGTACTAATTTGTACACTCTTAAGAACTTTAGCATACCATATTGGCTCTGTCTATCTAAAGTGTTTCTCTACTACTAGTTCTTTATTTTTATTTTTCTCCTAAGGTAGAAATAATATATAATACTACTCAGATTTATATGTAAAAAGACTATAAGAAGTAAAAAAAAAATAAAATATCAAACAAAGAAATATATACAAAAAAACTAATTGTAAAGCTAAAGATATTCTAAATAAGTGTGCTACACTGGTAGTTCCATTTAACTGAGATATGGTGTGTATATACCTATCACAAATAGTTAGGCTACTGTCCAAAGTATACAGTAATATTAATGATAAATTTTTTTATAATTGATTTGTTGTAATGATTGTGTTATTGTTTTGTTGATACGACCAGTGATTGGTTTGTTTATTGATAGTATAATTGGTTTATTTGTTAGTAATATGATTTTGTTTTGATATTTATTGTTGAAAAAGGTTTTGTTTATATTAATCAGTCGTTGATATTTTGATAGTATATATTTATTTGAATAATGGGTAGTATTTGATTGATTGGTTTTGAAATGTTAATCAATTGATAGGAGTAAACTGATTGCAGTTTTTTTGTGAAAGTTTTTTTGAGAAAAGTTTTGCAATTTTTGTAGCCTAGCAAATTATGCTAAGTGATAGTAAGAAGTAAACAATAAATATATTGCTAGTTCTTCAAGTCAACAATAAAAACATTTTTAATGAGAGGTTTGATTTTTTGATTTGTAAAGAAGAACTCCAAGAAAAGAATATAATTATTTAATAAGAAATATATATCTGTAAGAAATGAAATAAAAAGAATCCCAAGAAAAATTTATAAAGTAGTAACTGCCATAGGCCTTTTTTTATGTAATTCAAAAAAATAACAAGGTCTCCAAACTTGTTTTCTTTTGGCCAGAGGTTCCATTCCGATTTATCAGTATACTTCTTTAGTTTTCTTGAGGTTTTTGTAGTGAAGGTAAAGGATATGTAAAGGACTTTGGGAAGTTGAAAGGTAAGAAAAATATTTGTTTCTTTAATTTTAAAAAATAATTACTAAAAAGGAAATTTTTAAAAAATAAGTTGTGTATAAGAAAGAGTCTTTATTATTAATTAAGTAAAATGTTATATAATTAATGTTTAAATATTATAATTATATTTCCAAAGATATTATATTTCAACATAATAATAATTCAAAATATAAAGCTAAAGTAGTTTAAAGATGGCTAAAAAATAATAAAATTAGAACTATTTCTTGATTATTAAAATTTTCAGATTTAAATTCAATAAAAAATATTTGAAATAATATAAAAAAAAAAATTAATAATTTAGAGATTAAAAAAACTCTTTCCACAACTCTCCAATTTGTAAAAAATTTCCTTTTTTGGTAATAATATAAACAGTAGACAGTAAACAGTGAGCAAGAATCTCTTTCTGGAAAAGAAGTTTATCTTAGCTTTCTGCAGGATGCAAGGGGTTGATTAACTTTCTATAGAGGGATAAATATTTTGGAAGGCAAAAACCTCTTAATTAAACCCTTTGCTTTACCGAATAAAACTTATGTAAGTAATCTCCAAACAAAGGAAAACCTTTTTATTATATCCATACATATTACTACCTATAATATCACAAAAAACATATACAAAACCAAATATAATTTTCTCCTCAAGAGGCAATATTTTATTTTTTCAGAGTTTTTGTTTTTTGCTAATAATAACTAGTGACAGGTTAATTGGCATAACCTTCTGGCTAGTTGTCAGTTCTTGCCTACCTCCACACACAAAAAACTGAAATCAGCTTACTCCTATCAAAAGATCTATAACACATAAGACACTAATGATATTTTGTATCACTAAACCACATCAAAACAACACAACACCCACCAGATCGGGAGAGTGTATGATTAGTGCACTGCATAGGTTCTGATAATTACAATACACAACAACTCACTAAAATAAAACAACAAATATTTGGAACATATTTCAATTATATCACTATAACACTACAATACAGCCACACCATATAATAACAACATATCACAAAAATTACCTGATCAAACTCATTGAGTTATATGTGGCTTGCATGATGCCGTTATCCAACTGAAACATTTATTTGCATTCAAGAATCACATTTAACAAAGCTTCAATACTTTTTCATACCTCTTCTTTATTACTTTTTTTTTTTTACTAAACTAGCAATCTTGCTTCAAATATTTTTTTATTTTTCTTAGTAGATAGTTCCTTTTTTTTTTTGTCTGCTCAAGATTTTTTGAAAATATATCTACTACAATAAGTGATAGACTGATATATATAGCCATATATCTCATATCTTAATATTGATCATATAACATTATATATTTATTCTATCAATAAAGATCATAAGAAGTGTCTCATCTTAACATCAAAAAAAAAATAATTTAGATATTAGAATTAATAATAAAAAACTTTTTGAAATAATTTATTAGAGATTTGAAAAAAAAAATCTAAAAAAACTTATAATAATATATAAAAATAATATTTAATGGAATTAATAATATTGTTAAAACAAAAACTCTTCCCATCAATCAGTTTTTTACTTTAAAATTTCCTTATTTGGTAATAGTCTCTCAAGAAACACTTTTTTCCCAGCTCTCTCAAGTGCACTTAACCGTTAACTAATTTTCAACATGGAGCATCCCACAACAAACAGCAACAAAAAACAATTCCTACATGCTACTATCCATTAGGATTGGAACCAACTTTTTCAAATCTACTATCTCGACCTTAACAATAATACAATTAACAAAACAGAATTTGCAAGATCTCTTCTCATTACCAATCTTACAAACTTCCCTAACCAATTCCTCATTGTAAAAGAAGGGAAAAACATTAAGGAAATCATCAAAGCAGACACTACAAATAATATCCATATTCTTAACTTTACAATGGAAATGGTAAAAAAAAAGGATTAAGGAAAACTCCCTCAAATCCGTATCTCAATCTCCAATACTAGAAACACCCCTCTCAACTTTCAATACATTAGCAATATAGCAGAAAAAATGGAAAAAATCTAACTCAACACCAAACTCTATAATCATCTTCAAGAATTTTTTTCTCTCTCTCAAGGAATTGCAAAAAACCCCAGCCAGCTCACCCTGAAAACAATCGTCCACCTATTACTTCTCCTGTCTCCCAAAAAAGGAATATTGATCAAACAGTTACAATGCATGCATATGCAAACCTCTTGTCTATTACTTTTTCTCCTTCCCAAATTGGCAACCCTATAGAAATCAGTAAAATATCTGATGAACCAATGAAACTCTCTGACCTCGATTTACCAAATCCTAAAAATAACAACTTAACAAGTACCTCGGTACTATCCTCTTCTTCAACAAACTCTCTTTCTAGTCTCAATATGGAAATCAGTACCATCTATCCAACCAACCAATTAAGTATTATGATGGTAAATGACATTGTTGATCTTGATGAACTCTCTAAGTCCCCTACCCAGTCCTCTAACTTAAAAAATTCATTCTCTCCAAATCCTTCTAACCAAACCGCCTCCTGGTTATCATCTTTCAATAATTAAATCCAAGAGGAACTCCAACAAATAAGAGATATTAAACAACATGAAATTCTTAGAGAAAGCACTAAACAACTAGCTAGAAAATTATTACCAGCTCCCAATGATATTAATATCATCATTAAAACAATTAATAAAATCTGTAAGGCATCCAAATACTCTCCACACTTCTTTTAGGCAATCATCAGCAAACTCAAATACAAGGACCATACATTCTTCAGTTCCTTCACAAATAAAGAGCATATAATGCCCTTCCATCAAAACGAATTCATTAATATTGAGAAAGACTTCCAAGAAAAATACAAAAATGAGAATAATCTTTCTTTTATCAACTTCGAAACCAGGAAAAAAATTCATGTTATAATTTGTACCATTCTTTTTATTATCTTTCTCAGAACCATTGATATTGAGAACCTTTCTTTTTATAAACTAACTAGTATTCTCTCTTATCTTATTAACTACTTTATCAGAAAACCACTTTTCTTTGTTAAATACACATCCTTCAAAGAAGCCCTTAACAAATACTTTAATGAAATTCTTCCTGAACTCTCACAAAATCCAAAGGATATTCCATCCCAAGTTAAAATTAAACTCCTATGCAACCTTCCAATTATTGACAAATTCTATCTTATTCAAACACTCCGTACTCTTCGCTCTTATTACAAGTTTGATAAACTTCCTGAATTATATTTTAAATCAAATTCTCAACTTCCTGACAACTCCAATAAACTTTTAATAAAATACAAAACTATCTTCCCTATCAAAAAAAGAAGCGAATTATCCAAACTTTCTGATTACAAAAAATATCTATGTGAGAAATACCAAGTACCATTTAAATTACCTGACTCCTATTTCAAACTCCCTCCTCCCAAAAAACCTCTTCCTTCTACATATCATTTACTCGAACCCAAATATGTTCATCTTTTTTCCTTCAATCCAAGAGATAGCATACTAACTATCTATGAATTAACAACTCTTCTCTGCAAAACTTATTTTTTCAAATTGTTATCCAATGATTATTTCTTTATTCAAACAAAACTTTCCTCTTTACCTAGCAAAATACTCAACCTTGATATTAACATTCCTTTATCAATAATTGATCCTGTTGAGATTCCTTTCCTTCTCAAAACTCTCTCAAAAAAATATTTATTCTCCACTCCTCTTCCCAAGGATTGGGTTGATATTTCATCTCACTTAGATACAAAGCCATCTCCTCCACAAAATCTTGAAGAAGTAAATAAAACTGCAGGAACAAATTTTCCAATTCTGGACAAAAAATACTTCAGAGAAAATATTATTAAAGCTCATAAACACTTCATATTTGACAAAATTCCTGATGCTTGAATCACTATTCCCAGAAAACCTCAACTACCTGACTTGTCATCACTTGCAAACTTCATTAAAAACAATAATCTTAACATCAAACTGCCAATTATCAATGATTCTAACTTCTCAATCAAAATCTGTAAATTAAGAGAAC
>CAJVPV010001435.1:0-15921 GCA_910591835.1 Acaulospora morrowiae | reverse complement strand
ATCATTCTCCAATTATTTTCACAAAACTTATCCATGCCCGTACAGGATAAAATAAATTATTAGGGAGGCATTAGCCCTCCAAAACTAAGTAGTTACTTTTTCTTTTCCTTGCCTCAAGGTTTTTTATTAGAAATATATTTAGAACGGTGGTAGGCTGACATACATAATGATGTATTTTAGTATCTTAATATTAATTATGTAACATCGCAATTACTCTATTAATAAAGATCACAAAAAATGCCTTGCTTAACATTTAAAAAAAAAAAAATTCTATTAGATATTTCTTATAAAAATTATACAAAATAAATATTGTTAAAGGAATAATTAATTATACAAAAGAATAAATAAATAAATAAAGATAATTGGATATATTGAGTCTATTGGATATAATAAGTATATCAAGTATATTAAGTATATTAGGTATATTAAATATATTAAATATATCAGGTATATTAAGTATATCAAGTATATTAAGTATATAGTAAAAAAGTATAAAAGTAACAAGTAAAGCAATTAAGAAAAGAGTGGGTTACATTCAATAAACTATAATAAATTAACAGATCAATATTATATACTCAACCAAAAACATATTTGTCTATTTCAAAGCAAATTGATTTAACAACTATTATTTAATGTAGATTAGACCAAAGTGACAAACTTGTCATATTACATTACAACAATATAAAATTATTTATATTAATACTTGACAATAAGCTATATGATATAATTCTCTTTAGTAAATTTCATTAATAGTTAGATAAATAAATTTGTATGAAATAAATTTGTATATACTTGCAAATGACATCTAATAAACAAGGTATAAACCACCTGTTATAAAAAATATATATTTTACAATTGACTTTAATAATAATTTTTTAGATATTTAAATTATCTAATAAGCATATTTATGATTTTTGTTAAATAACATTTATAAGAACAATTGCTTCTATGTTATGAATATTCTTTAATTTATTTAATATTTTTAAATATTATTTATTAAATATAATCAATATTTAATTTATTATAATGATAATATTATATTTAATTTATTATAATGATAATATTATATTTAATTTATTATAATGATAATATTATATTTAATTCTATAAAATAATTTAATTAATTTATGCTTATCTTCAAGTAATATTTTACTTATAATACTGCATATATTGTAATCGTAAAACCATACCGTAATACGAAGGTATTGAAAAAGGAAATCTCCAAACCTGGAAAGTTTGTTTAGGTAAGCGTAAGACCGTAAATCACTGAAATTAAAGTTCTTAGCTAAGCGAATCATTTGTCACATTCTTTACCAACAAATCAGCCGTAATTTAATAATGTAAAAGATAGTAATTTCTTGTCAACGTGAAGTTAATCTTGCACCAAAAATTATATCATAGAACTTAAGTCGCGACTAATTACTCATTGTATTATAATTAAAATTTTATACAGTATGTAATTTAATCTCTGGTCAATATAATAAATAAAAAATAATAACTTGATTTTATTTTATCTATTTACTTTAAAATATTTTTAGAAGAATAAAAAAGAAATCAGGAATGCAAAATTTTATTAAAGAATGCCATTCCTGACATATAAGTCTAAGTTAATATGAACTTTGAGTCGTTGAAATAACATAAAAGAATTCATCTATCCGGCAGACCTTGTTAAATTGATTAAAAACTTTTAATGACTATATATATTATTATGTTACTACGGCATAAAAAAAAAGTGTTATAGAATTACATTTTAAAAATTTTAACAATATAATAAGATGAGTTGCTCTATTTTTTTTTGCAAGCTGGGATCTATTCATCATATTTTACCTTCACAAGTATTAATGATTACGTCAAATAAGATAATTCTGGAAAATAAAAAGTCAAATAAAATATATAAAATTAACAGTTGGCAGATACAATACAGCTTATTGAAATTTGACCCGAGTTTTCTGATTGGATAAATAGGTCAAGCATAAAAGGGAAAAAGCAAGCTTATTAAATAAATAGCTATGAAACTAGGAGAAAAAAAAAGATAATCGATGTCTCTAAATGGTGCTTATGAAAAAACCAACATTCTTTGTAAAAGAACTTAAGAAAATTTCACGAATGGATGTAGAGTTAAATATTTTCCTTTTTACGTCCGTAAACTCGTCTCATATCATGATAACTGTCATTATCCTCCATCTCTTTGGAAAATTGGACGATTATTTCATCAAACTTTTCAGAGCTTACTTCTAAAATTGACAAAAGAAAGGGTTTTAAGTTGGAAATTACGCATTTGATATTATCGACAGCCTATAATTTAAATTCGTCAATCAGTACAGTAATCGAGATAAGTGACATAATTTTTACGTAAAACGAGATGATCATTACCGCTTTTCCTAATTTTCCATCTTTGGTTTTATAACGCAACTCGTTTTTTTCCTCATTTATATCTTCGAGCCGTTCGTCTCGCTCAAATAACGCTTGTAGCTTATAGCATATGTTTTCATCAAGATTTCTAGCAGCATGTAATTTATCAACTATACGCATGCACATAATAGTTAATAACCAAGTTTGTGGATTTTCCAACGTTCGCAAATTAATGTATCTTACCGGCATCAAAAAGTTTAGTGGAAACAGGCCCCAATTGGAGTGGAATTGGACAGACTTCCGATATCTTAAAAAGAGCAGCATTTTAGATAAACATATAATTGTTAAATAAAAAATTTTTTTAACTCAAATCAATATAATCAATACCTCCAAGTAACCACCGGGCTTTAAGACTCTAATTAATTCTTTGATGACATTAGGCCAACTGTCCAAAGGAATCGCACCAAACATTAACCGTTGAAACACGAAGTCAAAGGTATTATCTTTAAATGGCAATCCGGCTATGACATCCGCATAAATAACGGAAACGTTTGTAGGTTTGATTTCAGTAGGTTGAATAGGAGAGATATCGACTCCTGTGATTTCTGCTTTTGGATAATTTGTTGCCATATCAAACATCCAGGAACCTGCACCGCAACTTTTCCAAAATAAAAATCAATTACTTTATTCATAATTTATAAGATATTCGCATAGATTTTTTTTTGTTATCTATCTTACCCAACATCAAGAACCTTTGATCCATCTCTATCCAAGGCATGGTCAACGGGTGCAAAGAAATTGCTATTGTAAATATGTCTAATTAAGAAATGTTGTAAATGTAATCGATCTAATTCATCGTAATCGTTTGGAAGGTAATATCGTGAACTCTCAACGTTATGATATCTCCTTCCATCAATATATCGAAAATTAGACGGTGTGGTCGTTTGCTCCATTGATTTAGTATTTTTTTTATTTTGTTTCTTAACTGAATTTCCCATGTTTTCTATTCTTATGTACTGTATGTTTATAAAAAAAATTATGTTCAATAACGATTCGTGGATTTATATATAGCGTAGTACCTTAACCACCTCTCAAATATTTAAATTACAAATTTTTCCTGAAACATAAGATTTACCGCTTCCCGTGCATCTTTTTCAGGGACTAATCCGAGTTGTAGTTATCTGTACTTTTATTGAATTCGTGTGCATGCATGCATGCATATATGATTTCGGATGATCGAAAGTTAGCGATGTACTATGTCTACTGTTTATTGTTAATTACAGTATATGCGCATAATTTCGTAAAAATGAAATCACAGATGTCGAAGCTACTCGGCCTAACGGTTATGGCCGATGGCTAATGATTGACGACGACACCTCCGTTATTTCTAATTTCCACATCGAGGTTATAAACAAAAATTTCGATTGTCACTACTATCAACTCATGTACAATGTACTGTAAATAGTATCAATTAAGGATTTCCAAACCCGGTGAACAAATTCGAGTGATTAGGTATGATCTTCGTTTTTCTGAATACTGCACAGTAAACGACAAAAAATCATTAGTCATTGGAAATTTGACTTTCGAATAATATATTAAAGTTTTACCCCTTTCTCTTCATGTCAATAATCACATAAAAACATGCTTATCTTTGCTAATCGGTCCAGTAAAGATGATCAAAGTACTGTATATAAAGTAGTGAGAATAAATAGAACTAGGAAGGATACAGTTGTGCGTCCGGAGCATATCTTAAAGTAAATACAAAAAAAATGCTTTTATATAATTTTCAATTCTTTAACATCACCTTATTTTTAATTAACAATTTAATATTAACGGATTAGTATTAAAGCATCATTTATATTATTAGTATTAAAGCATCATTTATGTTATTAGTATTAAAGCATCATTTATATTATTCGTATTAAAGCATCATTTATATTATTCGTATTAAGGCGTCATTTATATTATTAGTATTATGACACGTGTCTTTTTAATGTGTTCTTTAATATTTCCAACTTGTATATAAGCGTGCTAGATTTATCTGCAATTGAAAACACTCGTGAAATATATTTCTAACGATTTTCCTTGAGACAGATATAACAGATATAACGGATATAACGGATATAACGGACATAATTAAGTTGTTGACCTTATCTCCTAAAAATTATGTCTTTCGCATAGATCCGGACAATAAACCATAAAGTCTCTGAAAATAAATCAGGAGCGATTTAGGGCCCACACGGCAAATCCAGACTTGGCCAGGACTTTCCGCCGGTCCGATTAATATCCCTGATGATATCGTATGATGTGAATACTTTACGCACGAATACATGTTAATATCCCTGAGGATATCGTATGATGTGAATATTTTACACAAATACATTTGAATTTCAGGTTAATATTATTCTCGCCGTTTTTCTTTATAATTATAATAAGATTAACGCATATGTTTATTAAAGATAATTTATTTTTGACAAAGAAAAAAACATTCATTACATAAATAAAAAGTATAATGTACATGGGGATGCTAAGTGGTTCGACGGAACTAGTCTAACCCAGTTTGAAACCTAAACTGTCTGTTTGGATCGAACTAATCAAATCGGTTAGTGTATATTATCTCGGAAACGTGACGATACAAATGTCACGTGAAATACGCGTCTTAGTTATATAACGAATCCCAACAACAAAAGACAGTTATGGATTTATGATAGTAACCTTATTCGCTTTTTCTATTCTCTGGACTGAATGGATGGGAAATTAAGGTATGATTGAGGATTACTATGTAGCTATAAGAGTATCTGCAATTACACTTCTATTAAGGCATACTCGAGAAAGAAATTCGTGATATCCTTCAATAAGGGAATCAAAAATAAAACAAATTATGATGCCAGTGAGATAAATTAAAATTCTTATGAATAGAAAAATAATTAAAGGTACCAACTTTTTATCACCCATTAGGTCATATCTAAAATGTAATTCGCGATATCATGCTTCTATAAAAGAAGATAAAAATGGAAAAACAATTAAAATATATCAACTTTTCATTACCTTCTATTAGGATACATATAAAATGATATTTACAACATCATTCTTTCCTAAGAGAACCAAATTTGTGACATCAGGACATCAGGAAAATAAATTAATATTTTTAAAAATAACTGAATAAGAAATGATCGAAATCTTTTTTAAAAACACATATATTTACCCATGTCTCAATACTATATATCTAAAAGAATCGACTATTATCTTATATTTTTCAAGAATTGTTATGCTGTATATTATTAAATATTATTTTTACTTTAAGAAAAAAAAAATAAAGATAAAGCTAGTAACAGAAAGATATTAAGTTGAAATAATCAAATGTAATATGTTTATAAGAAAAATTAAATATATTAGTATAAATTAATGAAATAAAATATATCAGCTGGATTAATTATAATAACATTATATACTTATAGTAAATGCAGATAAATAATTTGGATATGTGAAATAATAATAAAATGAAAAAAATTATAGAGAAAATACCAATAGCAAAAATAATAAGATAAAGATATAAATTAATAATAAAAATATCATTTTAGAATTAAAATATTAAAAAAATAAATAAATAATAAAATTAAATAAGAGTTTAAAAAAATCATAAATAAAAAACAAATACAACAATATGCAATACATATACAGAGGGTACTCAAAAGTTATTGAACAAATCTTAAAAATTTATATCCAGCTGTATATATAGAATTAAAAAAAAATTTTTTTATGCAATAATTACTGAAATATTAAAAATTTTAAAAAAGTTTAAAAAATTACTCAAACTGAAAATAAAAATCACTTGAGAAATCAAATTAAAGTAACTTATTTAACTTTTTTTTTATATAATTCAGTATTTAGTAGGACCCCCTTTAGCTGCGATGCATGCTTTTATACGTTGTGGCATACAGTCTATTATCCATTAACAAAGTTGACATAGTATATTTTTCCAAGCTTGCAGAACAAAACGATCAAGTTCTGCAAGATCACTTGGTTTTATTTCATATCGCCATACTGAGTTTTTTACCTTGTGCCACAAGTTCTCTATTGAGTTCAAATCAGGACTTTACGTGAGCCAGTTCAAAATTCAAATCCTATGGTCAACAAAAAAATTATTAGTGATCTTTGCCATATATGGTCTTGCATTATCTTGTATGGAGTACAGGTGACCACAATCATCAATAAAAGAAAAATGATCAAAAATCGGAATAAGATGTTCTTGAAGTGTATTAATATATGAAGATGCCTTTACAGAGTCGTCAAAGAGGATAAGGAGACCAACATCATATCAAGAAAAACAACCCCAGTATATTCAACTTGGATTATGCTTAATGATGCTGGTTAAATATTCAATTTTCCATTCTTTTTGTGGCTCGCGCCATATCTGACAGCAGAATCCCTGTTGAAAAAGGAATATTGTGGACTCGTCAGATCAGAGCACATGTCAAAAATACCGAATGGTCCAGTTTTCATACACCAGATATCAATTGAGCCAGTTTTCTGAATTGACTTCGGAAATGAATGGCTTTAAGTAAGCGACATGACATCTCAAATTCAATTTATAGAGAGCATGATGAACTGTATTCGTAAAAACATTAATCTTTGTCCAATTTGTAAAAATATTGATAAGTTGAGAAGCACATAAACAACAGTTTTTTTTAGTAATTTTTTTTAGGATAGCTTGGAAAGAAGAATTAATTAGTGGTAAGCAGCCGGTTATTACATCTTGTAGTTCAGCAGAGCTGGTTTTTAAGAATCTTTTGATAGTAACACCAATAGCTAATTTCAAACAGCCGACTTGTTTTGCGATATCACAGTATGGCTTTTTTTTTTATAGTGGCAAATAATCGTGTCCCTTTGTACTGATGTTAATTGAATTTTTTTGTCCATTATCTTTAAAAAAATAATTCTTGTTTTGTAAGTTTATTATTTATGTAATAAAGTTATTTATATAAAATAACGTATTATTTGCGTGATAAATAAGTTGATATAAATAAATAATTTAATTTAAAAAAAAAAAAATCAAAAAATCAAAAAATCAAAAATACTTTTCAGTTTGGCAAAAATATTCAATTTTTTTAAAAACTTTAATATTTAAATAACTACTGCATAAAAAAATTTTTTTTTTAATAAAACATTTGACATTCAAAAAAAAATAAAATAAAATATATATTTTTTTAATTCTATATATATAGCTAGGTATAAATTTTTAAAGTTTGTTCAATGACTTTTGAGTACCCTCTGTATATTAATACAACTGCAAGTAATACAAATTATATAATATTAATAGTTACTTATTTATTTAACTAAATCTGTTTATATTTATATTCACTACAACATATATATTAATCTACTATTGTATCCTACAAATCATTATTTAAACTATTTAAGCTATTTGATACAGGATTTGATAAATTGTATTATATAATATTACTTATACGATTCCAATAACCTATATATTTTTCTCTACTGACAATACTTTTTAGTAATTTTAATATATGAAAGACAACATACATCTAATTATATCAAGAAACTATTAAAAAAAACAACTATTAAACAATCAAACACAATTATTGCAAGAGATTTCAATACTATTTTAAACTCTTAACTTAACAAAAACACTATTAACTTAACATATTAACTCAATAGCAAATTTATTAGTAATCTTATTAAATTTCTGATTAATAATTAATTCATTAATATCTTTTATAAAATGTATTCTTTCTCAAAAAATTTACTTAGTTTAATAGCAAAACAATACAAAGTAAAATTGATTAAATATTGATTTACCTATTTTTACTATAGATTTTAAAAACTGTAACATTATTGTAACAAATTAAAACATTTTGTTATAAATCATAATTTAATATAATGCTTATTAAAAACATCTTTTCTAAATTAAAACACATAATTCTTATAATTAATAAATTTTAATAACAAAAAAAAACTCTTTCCCGTACATAACATTTTTCTTAAAAAATTCCTTTTATAGTAATTTTTTTCAAAATGAAAGAAACAGTTTTTTTTATCTTTGCCTTTCAATACCCAAAAGTCCTTCTCACTTCTTTTATTTTCATTACAAGAATCTCATGGAACCTAGAAAAGTATACTGGTGCATCAGGATGGAACCTCTAGCCAGGAAAAAGCAAGTTTGTGGCACTTGCTTTCTTCTTGGATTGCATGAAAAAAGGTCTGTGACAGTTACTCTTCTATAAATTTTCCTTGGAGTTCTTTCTATTTACACTTCTTATTTAAAAACAATTCTTATTAAATAGATACTCTGTTCTTGGAGGACTGTTCTTTATCTCAAAAAATCAAATATCACATTTATATTGTTTATATTGTTGGCTTGGAGCACTAGCGCCACAAAAATCCAAAAATTTCTATTCAAAAAATTTCTTACCAAAAAACCATAATCAGTTTACTTCTGTCAACTGATCACCACTTCAAACTTAATCAATCAAATACTATTAAACATCAAAAAACTCATACAACCAAAAATTACACAACAATCAACATAAACAAAACCAGTTTTGGCAACTACAACCAAAACAAAATTATATTATCAACTTATAAACCAATTATCTTACCAACCACCAACTATACCAACAATAACAACAACTATAATGACAAACCAAATCATATGCACTTTATAATCCATGTTAACAAAGATTATACTTACAAGTAGCAAAGAACTAGAGAGACAGAACAACGAGCTTGGCTAAAGGTTCTCTTGAAAATATAGTTTTTTTTCTTATAGATATTATATTTTATTTAATTTTATTTTAGTTTTAGTCTCTTCTCAAATTTTTTTTCTATCAAATTTTCTTTACGTCTTAAATATTTTTTTTCTAAGTAAATAAGTATAGCTACTGCTTGGTCTATATTTAGCAACAATATTATTTTAAAATTTTCTTTTTAGTATTAGCTATTTATAGTTTTAGTAGGTAGGCTAGCATTAAACTTGTTGTATACTTTGCATCCAAGAGATGTTGATTCTTTATAAATGTATATCTTGTAATATATGAATAAATAAAGAATTGGTGTTTATCTACAGAAAAAAATAAATAAATAAAATTTAATAACAATTTAAAATCAAAACTCTTTTCTAATTTACTTGCTTTTGTCAAAAATTATTATTTCAGAAAATACATAATTTTTTCACAAAAAAAACTTTCAAAGACTCTAAAGAGTTTTCTATATTCTCCAAGGGCAACTGAACCTTTATATATTCTTTTCAATATACTGTTGATCTTAATAATAAGTCTGTTACTAATTCAGATCAGAACTTGTGTTATATTAAGGAATGGGTTTGTATTTTTGGCAATATCAAAGATATATGTGGTAATAATTATTCTAATCTTTTTTTCTATATTGGTTGACCTTCTGCTCTAATTCTTCTGTTAAATTATAAGGCCTTGGATTATCTCTAGAACAATAAAAAAACAAATAGGATAAGTTTTCTAATTATTATTGTATTAGTACAAATATTTGAATTTCACAAAATGATATTTTATTAATTAACTTATATTATTTGACTATTCTGGATACATTAGATATATATACTACTGTAACAAGTCTTTCTAATTTTCATTGCATCATGCAAACTTAACAAATTTCTTCAAATTCTATACTCATTAATCATATATGATTGATGAATGATTGATGCTTTGTATGATATCATACCTGATACACACATGTCACATTATAACCTTCTATTACAATTTTTATGGCAACAGTACTCATTACTATTGTAAACAAATGTCTTGCAGTCATTATTTACAAAAATATCAATACTAATATTATTTATACCATCTATCCAGTTTCTACTACTATATTTTCCAAACTTAAAAATACTTCAAATGTATAGCTTATACCAGTCCAAGTTCAAGAAAACAATTAAGAAACCTATAAAGTTACCTCAGTATTTTTTGAAACTCAAAAAAAAATATTAGGAAACTACTATATTAAAGTCAAAGTAATACCTCCATATTCAATGCCTCTTAACAATCTCAATTCATTTTTTAATTACTAATATACATTCTTACTTTCATATAAAGACTGAACAAGTATTTTTAAAACTGAAACTGAACTATAACCTATACATCTTCTTAAATAAACTTAATATTATTATTAACAAATAAGAATTTTTACCTTGAAAACAAAAAACTAAAACACCTATACCCCTTCAAATACTTTTGTTCTTATTGGGAAAAAGATTGATAACAATATCATGCAGCTTGATTATATTAATAAAATATAATATACAATTATTCCTGAATCCAATAATAATTACTTTAGCCTTTATGCATATCCAATTAATAATCAAACAATTCTATATAAAATTACAAATAACAGTATTTATATTCAAACACTTTACATTATTAGTAGAGAAAAATGTATGGGTTATTAGAATCATCAACAGTCATGTGACATGGCGCGATCCATCAGGCTCTGCATCAAGAAGCCTTAATAGTCTAATTAGGAATTTGTAGGATGTAACAGTAGATTGACATATACATCACAGAGGATATAAATAGGAAGGGTTTAGCTAGTTAAAATAATTAGTTAATATTTATATTGTATAAACTTGTAATACTTGCAATTGCACCACTATAATTAATAAACTTGCCTTAATTGATTGTTTGCTACTTATAGAATCTTGAGGAACCACAATAGCTTGTGGTATAGAATTAGACTAATAACTAAAGAGAAGTGAGTTTATTAACAAGTGCTTCTGGTTAGCAAGCGATGACCTAGTCTGGATTAGTGACAAACTTGCCATGTACCAATAACAACATGCAGTATAATTGTCTAAAACAAATATAAAAATTAATAATCAACACTTCTCTAGCCAATTAATTGCAATAGTAGAATCACTTTCAAATTCATGGACTAATAAAACTAATCAGATACTCAAATCAATCCAGAAAAGTTTCTATCAATTCACAACAAAAATTAGAGAAAATATACTCTTTTTTGGATAGAAAAAACTAATTAAACTATATAAAAAGCTTAACCAATATGAATACTTTGTCAAATTCATTATGAGCTTCTTTCTAAAAATTAAAAGTAAAATAACAAATCTATTAAAAATATCTTTCAAAGAAATATTTTCAAAAATAAGACATTATAATTGTAAATTTATTAAAATACTTGCTAAAGACAAAATAGTTAAAGGCCAATATTAAACAGAATATAAGACAATCAAAAAAGAATTTATACAAATTATCTTAAGTTAAACAATATTAAATATATCTCAAGAGTCACAAAAAAAAAGATCAAAGTAATAATTAACAAGACACTATTTGTTGCCTATTTTAAATTCACAGACTTATCTTTTCTCAAGTTCTGATAACTAATGAAATATAGTGTTAGCATAAAAAAATGTATGGATCATTAGGATCACCGATAGTTACGTGACATGGCATGATCCATCAGGCCCTGTATCAAAAAGCCTAAATAGTCTAATAAGGGATTTGCAGGATGCGACAGTATATCAGCAGACACATCGCAGTGGGTATAATATGGGTGGATTAGCTAGCTAAAAAAAAAGTTAATATTCATATTGTATAAACTTGTACCCATTGTATTTGCATGAGTATAATTAATAACTTACTTTAATTAAATATTAGCTGCTGTAGGAATCCTAGAAGCACATAAAGGATTGTGGTAAAGGATTATATCAGTAATAAAAGAGAAAGGAGTTTATTAACAAGTGCATCTGGTTAGCAAGTGACACAAGCCCCTACATACCTATCGTTACATGACAACCTAGTCCGGATCAGCAACAGACTTGCCGTGTACCGATAACAATAGATTGAACTTATTTATTAATTTCACTCTTTCAAAAGTTAACTATTATTAAATCTATGATATCTGCAAGAAGTATATCCAAAAAAACCTTCCAGATTTTTCAAAAAACCCTAGGGATGTTTCATTTTTAATTAAAGTCAAATTATTCAAAGCCATTTATCTATTCTTAACCAAGGAAGCCAGTAAAATAGCAGATAGTTTAAGTATCTTTTATAACTTTGACATTCTTCTATTATTATACTTTATCAAAAAACCAATTTTTTCAATCACTTCAAAACCTTAAATCAGAATTCAAAAATACAGTATCTTTCCTTTTATCAGCAAACAAGAACTAGTTAATCTCAAATTGAGAGTAAACCAACTTAGGAAGTATTTCTATATCTCAAGCAAACTATCAAAATTATATTTCAATCTTTCTTTGCCAAAAATAATATTTTCTCTATTATATAAAGACTTTCTACTTTATCTGACAAAACAATTTCCAGTTGACAACAGTATTCAAAATTTCAAAAAAAGGGATAAGCTGTTAAGAAATAATAATTATACTATAAAACATCACTACTTAACTATACAAGAGTTAAATGATTTCTTTCTTCATTTTATTGATATAGTAAAAACAATATTATTCTTCTTCCAGTTACAAATTAAAAAGAAACTAATAATCTTATCAAAGATCTAAAATGTAAATTCTATATAAACTACTATTGGATCCAGAGTAGATTAAAGACAATATCAATTAAAATGATAAACTTAAAATATCAAAAGATCTGGATACAATCAAGACAAAAATAAGTATAAATAAAGAATAACTAAATAGAAATTTTCTATCTTTAGGGAGATTATAGTCAGAATTAAAGAGAAATACACTAGAGATATTTCAAGAGAATAAATCCCTCTATTTCTACTTGATCTCTTGGATTTATAATCAGCTATTTAGGTGACAAAAGAACAAATAAAATATGTTTATTAATTATTATTATACTAGTGCAAATACTTGGATTTCACAAATAGATGTTTTAATAATTGATATTATTCTTTTTTACATATTCTGGTTATATATGATATTTATACTACTGCAACATATCTTTCCAATCTATTATCACATTATACAAACCTAACAGACTTTTCTAAACTCTATACCTATCAATCATATACAAATGATATATGATTGATACCCCAGGTAGTATTGTGCTGAACTCACATGTCATGTTTCTTTCTCTATTATGAATTTTCTGATAAAAGTTCATAAATGATTAATATCTATTTATAAACAGCTAAATTAAAACAGGTGGTAATATTTTTTTTGTAATGTAAAGATTTTTAAAAAATTAAAATTAATTTTCTAAGTTTTTAATATATTCTTGTATATTGTTATTATTGTTATTATTTTTAATAGGTTAATACTGATTTTATTTTTATTAAATTGAAATATCAAAGTTTAATTAATTATTAAATTTATATAAATTGTTTAAAAGATTAAATTGATTTTGATTTTTAAATTTAGTGAATTTTTTGATATTATTAAAATAATACAATTAAATATATTATATAAAAGTTGTTTGGAAAAAATTGATAAAAACAGGTAAAAAAATTCATAACTTTATTTAAATGTATTTAGAAAAAGGTTAATAATATTAAGAATAATAAAAAATAATTTTAATGATAATAATAATAAAAAGGACATATAAAAACAAAGTTAAAAGAAAAACTGCTATAAGCTTTTCTATATGCAATCAGAAAATAGATTGGATTTCCAAACTTGTTAACTTTTTAACTAGAGATTCTATTTCAATACAATAATAGTTTTTAAACTGTTTATATCTTTGAGTCTAAAGTTAATAATAGAAAAAAAATACTTTTTTAAAAAACAATTACTATAAGAAATATTTTTAAAAATTAGTAATAAATGAGTAAGAATTTTTTTAACTGTTTTTTTTTTTTAAATTGACTAGTTATTATAAAGTTTATAATTTTATCTTTAAAATATATTTTTATTATTTACTATTGGTGTAAGCCCACCTCCATGGTGATACCTGGTATCAATAGTTTAGTTGTAATAGGCTATAATTAATTTACTCTGTAAAGATTGTTAATGTAATGACAGTAAATTTTTTATTTAAATAAAGTCTCGCATTTAATGCCTATTCGCGATAAAAATATATATATATATATATTTTTATTATTCATATTAAAATTTTTTTTTGGGGGGGGGTTTTCCTAGCAGGTAAACATCATTTCTTTATTCATTATCATATACTGATTATATATACATTTGAGAAAGAAACAACATCTCTTGGGTGCATATTGCATACAACAAGTTAAATGCTAGCTTGCCTACCGATCACTATCTAACTAATATTGTAAAAAATTTCAAAAGCAATATTAAGATGTCAAATAGTGGAGTAGTGGCTATGCCTACCTACTCGACAAAGTTTTGTGAAATCTTTTGATTTTTTTAAATATAAAATAAATAAAAGAAAAAAACAACTATAACTACTATAACTAAAACTAAGTCACCTAAACTATAAAATCTATGTAAACAAAAGAAATATCTAAAAGATAGCCAATAGTCTGGCCCTTGCACCGGTGCTGGTCTTAGAGATATGACCCTTGTTGATGTGGATAGTAGAGTATATATGACGTTGTTTGTTATTGTAGTAGTAGTTGTTGTTGTGATGTTGAAAAACCGGTTTAAGCAGATTTAGTTTTTTCTTTGTTGTTTTGATGAAATCTGATTGGATTATTGGAGAGCGACAATCATCTGGAGGGGGTAAACTGATTTCAGTTTTTGAGAAAAAATTTTGGGGGAATTTTGAAATGGTGCAGTAAATAGTGTCAAGGTAAGGTTGTATGTGAAGGTTGTGTTGAAACAAACAATAGACCCAACAACATTATTTGAGTATGTTTTTAGGAAGATATTTGATTTAGCGAGTATAATGGTATTAATGTGGATAGTTTTTATAATATAATAAAAGGAAGGAGGGGTGCAAATGAAAAAAAGAGAAGAGAACCGCCACAGGCCTTTCCTCATGCAACCAAAGGATAAGCAAGACTTCCAAACTTGAGTAGACTTCGACCAGAGGTCCCATCCCACTGCATCAGTTGTCTTGAAGGTTCTTGAGTTCTTGAGCTGGAGCTCACTTGCGGTAAAGAGTATTAAACATTTTTTCTTACTTAAAATTATCATAAAAGGAAAATTTTTAGCAAAACGGACATGATCAGGAGAGGGTTTTTTTTATTAAAAATTTTTTAGAAATGTAAATATTTAAATATATTATTAATTTATTATAGTAAATTAATTAATCTTTGAATATAAAAGTTTGAGTTTTCAGTTTATTTTTAAATTAATATTTGCAATTAAATTTATTTTATTATATTGTTATACAAACTAATATTATAATTATTATAAATTTTTAAATTCTGAAAAATCAAGTTATTTTTACTATAGTTATTTTATTTTAAGCTTTTAGATTTAAAGTTTTCTATAATAAATTTAAATTCATAAAAATAACTATTATTTAAATTTCCCGCAAATCAATTTCCAATCAAAAATTTCCTTATTTGGCATCAACCTTTCAAGAAACCGTTCACTCCCAAGCACTTTCAAGTGCTCTCAACCATTAACTAACTCCCACCATGGAGCAATTACCAACAAACAGTAACAAAAAACAGTTCCTACATGCAACTATCCATCAGGACTGGAACCAACTTTCCCAAATCTACT
>CAJVPV010001434.1:0-15925 GCA_910591835.1 Acaulospora morrowiae | reverse complement strand
TACTAGTTTTAAAATGTCTTTTCTAGTAGAAGTTAAATAATTACTGTAGGCAGGCTAGCATTAAACTTACTGCTAATTGTATGTAAGAGATGTTGTTTCTTTCCAAATGTATATCTTGTAATATACGAATAAATAAAGAAATGGTGTTTACCTACTCTAAAAAAAAATATATATATATATAATTGTTATTTTTTTACACCATACTGTATATCTTGCAATATATAAATAAATAAAAGAAATAATATTTACCTACTTAAAAATAAAATAAATACAGTACATTATTTAATTTTAATAAATAGAGTTATTGTATTTAGAATTAACAATACATAATTCAAAACTTTCTACGTAAAATGAATTATAGCCTTATAAAGTATAATTTCATCGGGAACCATTACTTGTAAAATTTTATTTTTGGTAAATCATGGCTTCTGCAAAAATAAAAGCAGCTTCTTCGCAGTTTCTACAATTGTCGTCAAGCATATCAGAAATCGAATGGGTTGAAAAACAATTACCTTCTCAGACAGAATATTATGAAGATTTGCAAAAGAAAGTCCAAACGAAACGAGACGATTTGGAAAAAATCAGAAAAAAAATGTGAGTTACTCGCGAAAAATCCTTTCAAAATGGTTTATTCTCATTAATTTGCATACTTTGTTAAAGTAAGGAATTTGAAGGAATAAACTTTGCGATCAAGAAATTATTTGCAACATTAACCTTCCAAAATGAAGAAATGAATTATTCAACAATATTTGAGAAGGGACAAGAAGAAAAGGCATTACTTACAAAGTTGGAAAATGAGTTGGATGAGGCTACTCAAACGGTACTTATTATAAATATGTGCAATTCCTATAATATATGTGGCGTCTCATTAAATAAATTTTAATTTTAGAACAAAATGTTATTTAGTAAAAAGCAACAACTAGACACGCTTCGATCCAAACTATATCAACTCTACGACTCAGTATTTACGGGCATAACACCGGAATTTCCATCCGAAGATGCATTGGAAGAGGAAGCAAATTCGCTATACGCACAATTTAATCAGGTGGATTCTGACTTAAATCGCTATAAGAAGGCTATAGAATACATTGAAAGTGCAAAACCAAAACTTCATGAAGCAATCGAGTGTTTGCGTAATGCTCTTAAATACAACTCATGGGACCTATTTTCAAATAGTACCATCGCTAATTTCTTCGAGTTTAAAGCATTGAAAGGTAAATTGCAATAATCTTCTGTTTTTATTTAAATACGTCACTGAGTCTTTCCAACGATAAATATAGATGCTCGAAATTATTCAAAACAAACTCAAGAACAAATAGACAAAGCAAAACAATGTATACCAGAAGCTTCACGTGTTGGGGAACTGAACCTAACTCAAGAAAAATTTGTTTCAAATTTTATGTATGATAATTTATTCATGGATATACATATTAGATGTAAATATCTTTTAACATCATGTCGTTATTGAACTTATTTTATTACTTGAACAACATTTATCTAATTTTTTATTTCTTTGATGTGTACTCAGCAAAGATTGAGGGCTCACTCAATAAGCACTCGGAATATTCCCGAGATTTGGACAACGTGCATGTTTGGCTACAAGAAAACGTCACCAAACTCACTAAAATTTATAGTCAAATGCACGAGGCGTTCTTTAAGAAAAGACAAGAACTGATGAATGAAAGAAAAAGAATATTTGAATCCGTGTTGGGAATAAGTAATCATACGTCGACATCGTCAAGTCTTCCTTTGCCTACAGCACCTCCATTTGAAAGTTTTAAACACGAAGATGAATCTTTCTCTTCTGATTATGCCGAAACATCAGGCGCCAGTATTAGATATAATAATATATTGGGAATTGATCCGACTAACAACAATTTCTTAGAAAGTCACAATGATCACGATGAAACGCTGCCCAGCTATGATGAAGCTGTTAGACAGTCCAGCTTTGATATTAAATAGATAAAAAAGTACCAAAACTCGGCACGTGATCGTCCTAGATTCGTTTCGCTTTAATAAATTTAATTGAAGGTAAAAAAGTAAGTTTGATGGTGCGAAGCATAGTGGACAAACATATACCTAACAAGGAAGTCATCATTTAATTTCTGACATTTCGATGAGCGTAATTTTGATTTATTGTATATAAGCAAATATTGGTTTAATATGCTAAAATTATCGGGTTTTTATTAAATGTATCATACTTTTTAATATCTTTTATAAAGAACAAGCCTACATTTTTTTTAATATATATATATATATATTTCAACATAGCTTATACAGTATATTATGTTATAAACTTATTAAATTACATATTTATTATATCAAAAAGTTATTATATAAAAATTGATAGAAATATAATATTTTTATATAACAATAATTTTTTTTATTTTTTATACTCGAATTTTAAATTTGATTTTTTTAAATAATAAAAATTAAATATAACAAATTTTTATTATGATAACTTAATGAAAAATCATATATACAGTACTGGCAAAAAATATTGTTGATTTTTTTTTATTAAAAATTTTTTATTAATATTTTTAAAATCTTTATTTTTTAAAAAATTAAAGGGTTTTTAATATTTAATTTAATTTTTATTATAATAATTAATAATACATTTAAAATATATAATTAATTTTATAAAAATATTTTTAGAATAAAAATTTTTTATAATAATAAAATATTATTTTTATGTTTATTAAAACTTAAAAATTCTCCAATATAATTGAATTTTCAAAACTATTATTAATAAATTAAATTTATTTTTTATATTTTTAAATAAATTTTTAAATTATTTAAAATTATTAATAGATTAAATACTTATAATTTTATTTAATATTTTTAATATATTTATAATTAATATTTTATAAAAAATTTTTATAAAAATAATAAACAATAATTATTTTATTTTATTTTTTTTATATAATATTAAAAATTAAAAAAAATTTGGTTTGTTTTAATCTATAATTTTATAAAGTTAAAAAATCTATTTATAATATGTTAATAAAAAAACAAATCAAAAAATAAAAAATTTAATAAAAATATAAATAATAGTATAAGATTGAAATATTGAAAAATTTAAAATATTTTATAAAATAAAAAAAAATATATTTTTTTAATTACATTATAAAAAAGATAAATGAAAACATATATTACTATATTAGTCAAACCTTCAGTAGGACCGCAGCAAATTCTCCGTGTGCTACAAAATGACAGCTATCCTCATCAATTCTTTTCTCATCTCGTCTTTCCTTCTCCCGTTTTTTCTCAAAAAAATATTACATATCTATCTTTGAGGAAGCTTTCAAAAAAACTATTTTAAACCTTAAATTATTCGCATACAATATCTATTAAAGTTTTCAAAGTAATCCAAAGGTATGTCGTCCCTGTAAGAACGGGAGATGAGAAGGCCGAAACTTCCGCTGCCGACATTTCTGCTCGCTTTTAAAAGCTCTCGTTAGCTCTCCGATCCTGTGGTTTGACCAATAAAGCCACTCAAAATTGTAAACTACTTTACAAGTAAAAAAACGGACTGTAAGAAAAATGTATTTGCTGCGCCACGGCGAGTTGTGAAAATTATTTGGGATCTCTCATCGGATACATGTCTTGGACCTTTATCCGGTGATATTTCGGCATTCTTTTGGATTTGGAAAAGATTCGTTAGATTTAAATTTCTGACGCACGTGCAAGCTATCCAATTATGAAACACATGGTCATTGTTCACGGTTAGAAGGACATCTCGACAAATAGTGAATTGGTTCTTTATTGAAGATTGAAAGAGAACTGAGCAAAGAGCAGCAGAATGCGGCGGAAAGCTTTTTTTTTTTTTTTTTGGTTCGGTGTCAGGGGAAACGATTAAATGCCTCCAAGTTACTAAATCCTCTGCCACCAAAATCTCTTCATTCACGTGGTGACGATCAACTGTAACCCATCTACAATCAAGTTTTACCACATTTGAAAGTACTTAAAATGATTGAACAAGACGATTTGATCGACTACGACGAAGAAGACGAGAATATTCCCACTGAAGTCGCCCCCACCCAACAACCTGCTAATAATAACCAAGATGCCCCCGAGGAAGATAAAAAAGACAAAAAGGGAAGTTATGTCGGTATTCATTCTACCGGCTTTCGAGATTTCTTGTTGAAGCCCGAGTTATTGCGTTCTATTGTTGATTGCGGTTTTGAACATCCATCTGAAGGTTGGTATATAAGAAAGAAATTTTGTTAATATAAGAGTCTAATATTTATTATTGCTTTTATTAAATTCATCGAACAGTTCAACAAGAATGTATTCCTCAGTCCATTCTTGGCATGGATGTTTTGTGCCAAGCGAAATCTGGAATGGGGAAGACTGCCGTCTTTGTATTAGCTACCCTTCAACAAGTTGAACCTGTTGCTGGTGAAGTCTCGGTCATTGTACTTTGCCATACTCGTGAGCTGGCCTATCAAATTAGAAACGAGTATACTCGATTCAGCAAGTATATGCCTGAGATTAAGATTGACGTCTTCTTTGGCGGAACTATAGTTAAGGATGATCAAAAAAAGTTCTCAAACAAAGATACCGTTCCACATATTGTGGTTGGTACACCTGGAAGGGTTTTGGCCTTGGTGAACGAAGGGCACCTTAAGGCTGGGAGCGTCAAGCATTTTGTACTTGATGAATGTGACAAAATGCTAGATCAACTTGGTAAATAACATTCAATCTGTTGATTTATGGAATTATGCACATTTTATTATTTTCATTTAATGCTCTTTTATATTACAGACATGAGACGTGATGTCCAAGCAATCTTTCGAAAAACTCCTCATAACAAGCAAGTTATGATGTTTAGTGCCACTCTTAGTAAAGAAATCAGACCAATTTGCAAGAAATTTATGCAAAATGTGAGTTAAAGTTCATGTTTATAGAAAAGAAATCATTGAAAGACTTTATACGCTGACTGGTTTTGAACCGATAGCCTCTTGAAATTTACGTTGATAACGAAACAAAGCTCACACTACACGGCCTACAACAGTATTTCCTAAAGTTAAATGAATCTGCCAAGAACCGAAAATTAAATGACCTCTTGGATACACTTGAATTTAATCAAGTGTGTATATTTGTAAAATCCGTTTCACGAGCAAACGAATTAAACAAACTTCTCTGTGATTGCAATTTTCCGAGTATTTGTATTCACGGTGGTATGACCCAAACCGATAGGTATGTTATAAATCAAGCTTTTGACATTTATATTCATAATTTTCTATTATTAATCTTTATTTCTTTACAGAATTGCTAAATATAAAGCTTTCAAGGACTTTCAAAAACGAATAATGGTTGCCACAGATGTATTTGGCCGCGGCATTGATATCGAACGTGTAAATATCGTCATTAATTACGACATGCCTGATGGTCCAGATACATACCTACACAGAGTAACCTTTTCTTTCACCTACGAGTTTTTAATTTTGAAATTTAATTTAAAACGTATTGACCAAAAAATATATATAGGTCGGTCGTGCTGGTAGATTTGGAACAAAAGGAGCCGCAATCACCTTTGTGTCAAATACCGAGGACGCTGAAATCTTAAACAAGGTTCAAGAGCGTTTCGAGGTGAACATCACTCCACTTCCGGATGAATTGGAAATTAATAATTACAGTAAGTCTTTGATAATCTGTTGATTCAATGTCTGTTTCCAAAAATTTCGTGAAATTTATTCTCGTAATTATTATTTTAGTGGCGTCATAATCGAAAATGTTAATCTGCCCGAGTCTTGATGCTTACCTCTCAAATTAAGAATTTCTTGCTTCGGCTTTACAACCTATTTTATTTTTTTGAATTTTCACACTAAATATTATTTCTCGTATGACTTTGCGAAAAAAAATTAAGATGTTATTATAACTTTTGTAATAAAAACACATTAGCCGATGACATAGAAGTGTATCTTACATTCTAACGTATATATACATAGTACATTTTGAGTAATGATAGTTGTTTTTTCTTGAATATAAAATTTGATGTATCGAAAAGAAAACCAAACATTATATTATGTTGGTCTGTTACATTTATATTAATTTCAATCAAATCAAAAATAAAATAATCGACAAATCAGTATTTGAGAGTTCACTAATTTTACAGTGCATTTTTAAATATATAAAAAATAATAATTTTATATATGAATTTAATATTGAAATTTAAATATATAATTAAACCTCTTTATACTGATATTTTTATACCGATACCTATTAAAATCTCACTATACCAATATTTTTCTCAAAACCACTCATAATTAATAATAAAATTTTATATACCAGTCATATCGATATAAAAAGGTTTGACTGTGCGTAAATCATATTTATTTGATAATTGGGCACGTGATGTAGACACGTATTTTTAACAATCGCATCACGTTTCGTCACTCGTAAAATTGCATTATTTCCAACGTTAGATTTGTTAAATAATGGACCATATTCAAAATTCGGCTTTGGCACAACGTCGCGTTACGCTGGCGGGTCGAGCCACCCGAACACCGAGAGTGAATAGGTGAATAGGTCTCAACTAAAAGAATATATTGTTAAGCGTTAGGAAAGGATTAAATTTCGTGAGAATTCATATTATTGTATTTAGGCGAACAAGTTTATTCGGCGGTGTTTCACAATCAAATGCACAACAAGGAGGAGGAAATGCGAGTAATCTACCTAAGGATATCAGGCCGATTCGTGAGAAGCAATATCAAATAGAGTCTATAAAAATAATTGCCGATTATTTGAATGAAGCCGAGTATAAGTATATAGTCGACGAAAGATTGTTTCAAATGCCGACGGCAAAAGAATATCATGCAATTTTCAAATTTGTATTTCAACGGCTTGATCCTGGGAAAGATATAACCAAAATAGAAGAAATAGTAAATGTCTTAAGATGGATAAAGTGCGTGTGTGCGTGTTTAAAACGATTAAAAAGTACTTCGGCGAATACTTGTTAAGAAACAAATGATTATTAATAGGTATCCTTATGCTCATGAAATTTCGAAATCTTCATTGCAAGCGGTCGGGAACGTGCAAACATGGCCAAACCTTCTTGGTATGTCTTTACTTTTAATTGAATAATAAGAAGAAAAATAACAAACTGAACCAAATCTTTTAGGTGCACTAAGATGGCTAGTGGAATTTGTTGCAGTAAGCACGAAATTTTATTTAAAACAATTAATTATAATTCGAGATATTAAGATTAGTTCGTTTTCGTGTGTTAGACTTGGGAGATCATTGACCAATTAGAAAAAGAGGCTGAAGAGGAGCCATCACCATTTAACCCTGACACGGCATTTTTTACCTATATCACTAAAGCTTACAATGTGTTCTTAGAGGGCGAAGATGATTATACAGAAATGGCAGAAGAATTGGATACTGCTTATGGTAATAATTGAAAATAATTTTATCAAAATGTTGCCTTCGTTACAACATATAATTTTCAACCTATTTAAATAGAACAAAGCAATGCAGAAATTGTGAATCAAACTGCTGAGTTACAAAAGAATGTTGACACGCTTGAAAAAGAATTGAGTGAAATGAATGAGGTAAAGACAGGTAGATTATATAAATATTCTCAATTGTAATATAAAAATTTATCCTGTTATTTATAGGACCCATTGACTACTGTCCAAAACGAGAACAAAACATTGCTTTCGGATATGGGCAAGTTTAATGCTTATACGAAGCATTTGGAAGACAAAATAAACAAACTCAAAGATTCCATCTCCAGATTAGAAGAGCAGCATCGAGGAGCTGGTGAGGACTGTTAATTGGTGTATTCCAATCGTTTCAACGAAAAAACCTATCATTTATATTGATAATGAACTATTGTTATTTTCAGAGAGCGAATTGGCGAAAATCGAAGAGGAAAAGGCTGAAATTCAACAAAAAGTTGACAATCAACCAATATCTCCGGATGATGTCGAGAGGATGCACAAAGAAAGTGAACAAATAACCAACAATCGTAATTCTATTGCCGCAAAGATGAAAGAACTTGCAAAAATACAATGGGAAAAAGGATTAGAATTAGAGAAAAAGATTTCCGAGGTATTGTTTATTTATATTACCAAGAAACATATACGAGTTTATTAATCAAGTAGATGGTAATTGCTGTTGTTATTTTTAGATTGAAAAGCAAATCCAATATTATAATACTAGTCTTTATCGTGTTGGCCTGCTTCCATCAAGTGCGCAATATGCCGATGGAAAAGACTATGAATTGTCACTTGACACGGACGCCGATCGAATAGATAAAGTGATTTCCTTAGATCTTAGAAATTTTGTCAGGGTATGTGATATTTAGTTTTGTTTTACGATTGTCTCTTGTCTAACACATGTTGGAATTGTTAAGGTTAAGCTTTCAGAGGTTCGAGAAAATTTCAATTGCGAGTACGATAAAATACAGGAGCAGATGAACCAAATCAGTGAAGAAATTCATCGTCTATGTGATGATATTGCAGAAAAAGAGATGGATTTGAAAACATTGGATGAAAATAAGAATATACTCGCACAGCAATTTGAAGAGATAAAGCAGGTACGTATGAAAATTTACGAATCTGAAATTAAATCATGCTTAAAAATATAATGGATTAAAAATACTTTCTTACCAGCTTGAACAAAACGAAGCTGATTCGTTAGCTAAGCGATGCGCAGCTTTCGAACAAAGGGTGTGCTATTTGCGGTCAGAGGGCGCGTCCGCTTACGTTGAATGGAAACAAAAACGTCAAGAAATTCAAATTCAGTACATATTAATTTTTAAATAAGATTCTCGATTGTTGATCAAGCATTTCAAACTAAAAGCTTCTGATTTCATGTAGGTATGATCGTTGTCAACAAGAATATAATTCTGCGCGAGAAACGACATACAATGATTTTAATCAAATTAAGAATGAACAACTTCGAAGCCTTCAACATATTTCAAGCGTCTTAGCCGATTTAAAACGGCTATCGGAAAACGAATTGAACGCGGAATGTTGAACACTAATTTCACAAAGAACTCCAGATCTGAAAGTTTGAATATTAAATATAAAAGCTGAAATTACAGCTTAGAAATATTGCGGAACCAATAGAAATATATTTACTGAAATAGCAACTTTCATAGGCATTACAAATATTTAAAACATTAATAAATTCAAATTTTGAATTCAAAAAATATAAAACTTAGATTAGATGGCTCAATATTTAATTCCGACATTTACTGTATTTATCTATATATAATTAATATATTTTTGTGGTCACATGTAGATCTGGCGATCTATTTTTAATTTATTGAGAATTAACGTTAAGAAATTACAACTAAAACCACCACAAAAAACTGGGAATGGATCTTTTAGCAAATGAATACGGTTCGAGTGAAGATGAAGCGGCTGAAAAAATTAACTTGAAACGAGCCGACGCCAATAACGATTCAACACAAATCACAAAACGATCAAAAATTGACTTAGCACCTCATGTCAGTCTTGAGGTTTGTACATTAATTTCGTTGCCATTAAGACGATCAGAAAGCCTTCCTTAGGATAATATGCGTACATTTATAAATAGACACATTCTGATCTAGTTTCTTTTAAACTGTTCGTCTTATTTACAAAGGAACAACTATTTGATCTGATATGGTTGAATTCTCATCTAGGATCCGAAACTTTTAACTTCCATTTACACGAAACCAACCGACACACAAATCGCCATAAACATCCCCTATGATGATTTAATCCGACCGGTTGTTGGACCCAGTAATCCATTTAATACGAGAGTAATGAATCAAAATGTTCTTACCGGCCATATAGAAGAACAGGCGTTTTCCGAATTCGATTTTAGGACACAGCAACGCACCTTTACCTCGTTTGGATACGCGGCTGATCCTTCACTTATCACTCCCTTCAATGGAGTAGGCGGAACGGGATTCGTTGGGAACATCGAGAAAGCTATAGCTTTAAATGGGGCTACGATTTATGACTCAACACCTAAACCAGCAGATATGCCAAAAAGAAAGCCAAAAGGTGACTCTGCAATGCTGGAAGGTGATGATTCTTATCAAGGACCCTGGGCAGGTTATGAAGGCGAGAACATTGGGAATGCTGTCGGCCCTCCTGAGGTTTGCTTTAAATTACCTTCTTTATATAAAAATTTCTAGTAAATTTTAATCGGATTTTAATATTTAGGGTTTAATGCGTAAAAAATCGGATACAGAAACAACGAATAAAAAACAAATTGATGTCGGACAGGAAAAAACAATATTTCATGGTATGTACATAATGTCAAGAGATCTTTTATTATTGGTCCATACAGTAATCCTTTTATTATACCTGAATTTATAGGAAAATCTGAATATGATTACCAAGGTAGAACGTATATGCACGTTCCAATGGATTTGGATGTTAATCTGTTGGGAGAGCCTGGCACACAAGAATGTTTTATTCCTAAGCGTTGTATCCACACATGGTACTTTCATCTGCGGATATTTTCTTTTGTTGAAACTTCAACATACTTATTTAATTTAATTTTTTAGGTCAGGTCATACTAAGGGTGTATCTGCTATAAGATTTTTTCCTAAATCAGCGCATTTAATATTGTCTGCTAGTATGGATTCCAAAGTCAAGGTACTTAATTTTGTTTTCAATTCAATAAAAATATTTTATTCATGAAATTTTCACTTTATATAGATCTGGGATGTATATAATGACCGTAATTGTCTAAGAACTTATATTGGGCATAATAAAGCAGTCAGAGATGTAACATTCAGTAATGATGGAAAGCGATTTCTGACTGCAAGCTATGACAAATACATCAAGTTATGGGATACCGAAACCGGTATGATAAATATAAAACTTTTATTCTTTTGTGAATTCAATCATTTTTACTAGATGTGTATAAATTTTTATATTTAGGTCAATGTATCAAGTCGTTCACCACCGGTAAAATTGCGTATGTTGTCAAATTCAACCCTGATGAGGACAAACAACATATATTTTTGGCTGGTTGTTCAGATAAGAAAATAGTGCAGGTATATATTCTGTGTGCCGAGTAATGATTAATATCTCTATGCTGATTTCATAATTCCTGACTTTATATGATAGTTTGATGTAAACACTGGTGAAGTAACGCAAGAATATGACCAGCATTTGGGTGCTGTAAATACTATAACATTTGTGGACGAAAATCGAAGATTTGTTACAACTTCTGATGATAAAACACTAAGGGCATGGGAATTTGACATACCTGTGGTGATCAAATATATTGCCGAACCGCATATGCACAGTATGCCTGCAGTTACGCTGCACCCAAATAGTAATTATTATTCTGATTAAAAATTTTTGGTTAAAAATAATTCGCATGTAATAATAATTTCTTTTCATAGAAAAATGGTTGGCTTGTCAATCATTGGATAACCAAATCGTTGTTTATGGTGCCAAGGATAGGTTTCGTATTCATCGCAAGAAACGATTTACTGGACATTTGGTTGCTGGATATGCATGTCAGGTCAACTTTTCACCAGATGGCAGATTTATTATGTCAGGAGATTCCGAAGGAAATATTTGGTATTGGGTAAGCTTTTAGATAGATTCATACGTTTCAGTTTTTACGTGGTGCGTATAATTAACCATAATAATAATTATTTAGGATTGGAAATCCTGCAAAATGCTCAAGTGAGTAGATTTTTTATTTTATTTTATTTATTTTATTAATATTATTTCTTATTATGTACATATAATTATTAAATTTTTTATCCTTAGAAAATATAAAGCTCATGATAATGTTGTGATTGGGTGCGAATGGCACCCTCACGAAACATCAAAGGTAGCCACCTGTAGTTGGGATGGATTGATAAAATTATGGGTGTGTATAAAATGTTCTAAAGTTTATATTTTGTTTGGTTTTTTTTTTTTCTAAATTATCTAACCTTATTCTCCATAGGACTAATACTGATTGGTTTTTTGAGATTTATTGTTGAGCTCGAGTATAAAATTTGATATGTTAGAAATCCAACCGAAATTAACAATAATAAAGGAATTAAATGAATTATTGAAAGTCGAATAAAAATATAATTATAGGTAGGATGTAGAAATTTATTTTTAAAAAACAAGTTACAACGAAAATTATGAAATGAAAAAAAAAAATATTACAGGAGAAATAATTCTATTCGGTATCTTTAAGATAATAACACCTATATATTTTCGTAAAATTTTATGAATTCAAGTCTCCTTTTCACCATTTACGAAATGTAGAGTATTTTGTAGGCGTATCATCAAGCTTTTTTCTTCAATGATATGAAGGTTAAACTGCGATCGCAAGTGTAAAATGGATACGCAATGATGTATCTTAATAGAGTTCTTTTTGGTTACCGAAATTTAAAATTCTGATATCAATATTAAAATCTGAATAAAATCTCTGGAAACTATTTTAAGGCTTCGTAGTTTTCAAGGTGTACCCAAAATAGTTATATTAGAACTTAATTATATTGGTTCATTTATTTGTTGTTTAATAAACCTATTTATCAATAAAAACATTAATACATTAGAACCTGTCTATAATCAACTCGTATATAAGAATAAATAATAAAAAGCCTAAAAAAATTACTATTGGTCCAACAGCATGACTATAGACAGGTTCTACTGTATATTGTTTAAGTTTTATTCTAAGTACAGCATTTCTTATTTAAATACATATTTTATTTAAACAATTGTATTATTATTTTTAAGAAATAAAGGCTTTTTATTATTATTAAAAAAGGTTAAATTTTTATAATAAATTTAATTGATTTTTTTTTAACCTATAATCAGGTTGACATAGTATATTTATTATATCATATTAAACTATAGATACTTATTATATTATTGTGAATATCTTTTCTCACTTAATAACTTGAAATTGGATAAGTAAATATTATATTTATTGTTTAACATAAATTTATTGAAACTTGATATATAATATATTAAGTTTCAGATATTTTAGAAAGCTATAGAGTAGATCATTGTATTTCTAGAATGTTGCTTTTTTTATCATGCCACTTGTGTAACACATCTTGTGTTACTCACTTTGTCAATAGTATTGTTACATATATATTATATAAGTTTAATACTAATTTGCTTATATATGCTATATTTAATTAATGTTAAAAAATTTTTTTAAACAATATTCATTATTTAATATATATTAAATTATAATTATATCTACTTATTTAAAAAAATTTTTAAAATATAAAAATAAGTAATAATAAATAATAATAATAAATCTATATAAAAAAAGTTTGTATTTTTAAAAGAATTTTTAAATTAATTTAGTGTTTTATTTTATTGGTTTTTTATAACTTGTTAATATAGCTTTGATTAAAACAAATAAAAGATATAGATAATATTGTTTATTATTATAGTTATTATTATTATTATTATTATTATTATTATTATATTGATAAATTAGTTTAAATTGAAAAACACAAAAAACTCTTATCTGATTGCATCCATTTTGTTAAAAATTTTCCTTTTATAGTAATTTTAAGCAAGAAAAAATATTTTATACTCTTTATTGTAAGTGAGCCCTAGCTCAAGAACTCAAGAACCTTCAAGACAACTGGTATAGTAGAATGTGACATCTGGTTGAAGTCTACTCAAGTTTGAAAGTCTTGCTTATTCTTAGGTTACATAAGGAAAGGCCTGTAGCAGTTTTCTTTTCTTTTGTTCTCTTGCATCTCTCCTTTCTTTTATTATATTACAAAAACTATCTATATCAATACTATTACACTTGCTAAATTAAACACTTTTCAAAAAATATACTTAAATAATATTATTGGATCAATTGTTTGTTTTAATACAATATTTATATATAATTTTATCATAGCACTATTTACTGCACCATTTCAAAATTTTCAAAAAACTGAAGTCAGTTTACCCTCTCCAGATAATCATTACTCTCCAATCATCAAATTAGATTTCATCAAAACAATAAAGAAAAAATCAAATCTATTTAAACCAGTTTTTTAATATAATAACAATAATAACTATCATAACAACAAACAATATCAACTATACTCTACTATTTATATTAATAAAGGTCATGTCTTTAAGACTAGCACCAGTACAAGGGCTGGTCTATTGATCACTTTTTAGATATTCTTTTGTTTACATAAATCTTATAGTCTAAGTAATTCAGTTTTAGTTTTAGTAGTCATTGTTATTATAGCTCCAGTTTTTTTTTCTTTTTAATTTTCTTTTATTTTCTATTCATTTTATATTTAATCAAAAAATTTTGAATAAGTAAGCATAGCTTCTCTCAGCTATATTTAGCATATATAATATTGTTTTAAATTCTTTTTGATATTAATTAGATATAAATATATAGACAAGTTAACATTTAACTTGTTATATACTTTTTATATTCAAGAGATGTTGTTTCTTTTACAAGTATTTATAACTTTAAATATAATATCAATAAATAAAGAAATGATATTTACCTACCAGAAAAAAAAATTGATTTAAATTGATTTTAATATTAATAATATAACAAATTTTAATTAAATGTTGTTAAATATTAATTAATTAAAAAAAATAAATTATTTTTAGTTTTTGTAATTAAAAAAGATTATAAATTTTTTTAAATAATATAATGAATATTATTAAGATAAAAATATAAATAAAAATTATATTAAAACAAATATTAAATCTAATAATTTTGTTTTTTTTGGATTTTTCCTACATATGAATATTATTTTTTTATTTAATTTATATATAACAAAATATATATCATAATAATATCTTTTATGTATAAAAAGTAACAAGTTAAATATTAGCTTGCATATATATATATTTAGTTAATATTGAAAAAAAAATTTAAAATAATACTATATATTGACTGTATCTAAATAACAACTATACCTATTTATTCAGAAAATTTTATGAAGTTTTTTTATAAATTTGAAAATAAAATATAATAAAATAATTAAAACTGAAACTAAATTAAATAAACAATAAAATCTATAATAATAAAGATTATATTTCAAAAGAGTTTCTTGTTTGATTATAAGAAAATCAGAGTCTATTAAGTTCTTTAATTGTTAACATACACTACATGAACAAAAGTATTATATATTTTAAATTTATTATTATATAAAAATGTACTTATAACTTTATTTAAAATTTTAATATATTATTGTTTATATTTTAAAAAAACACGTGTATAATTTTCGTGTTTTTTCAATAAGTAAACATTAAATTAAATATAAATATATCTATCCTTTCAGTATTTTTAATTTCAAAAATGTATTATTTAACTAAAAGTCAATGTGATGAAATTATAGGTCTTTATAAAGATAAATAATTCTTATCAAAAATTTCAAAACTTCTTAAAATTCATAGAACAACTGTTTCTTATACAATTAAAAATTATCTTAATAGAAACAATCTTACTACTCTTCCTAAAACTGGACATTCAAAACTATTGACTTTTAAAGACAAAATCATTTTAAAAAAAATTGTTAAAAAAAATAACAAGAAATCTGCAGAACAAATTAGAAATAAATTTATTGAAAAAATCAATATTGAAGTTTCTACCAAGACAATTAGAAGAAATTTGCATAAAATAAATAATTTTTCTTGTATACCAGCTCAAAAACTACTTTTAAATGATCAACAAAAAGAAAATCATCTAAAATGGTGCATTGAAAAAAAAGATTGAACTGTTCAAAAATGAAAAACTATTATATGAAGTGATAAAAGTAAATTTACAATATTCAAAAATGATGGTCCTGGTCATGTTGGAGAACTTTTGATATAAAATATGATATTGAAAATATGGTTCCAACAGTAAAATTTGAAGGTGAAGAAATAATAGTATGGGGATGTTTTTTGGGTAAAGGATTAGGTCCATTAGTAAAAGTAAGTGATAAATTAAATAGATTGGGTTATATCAAAATACTTGAAAAGCA
>CAJVPV010001433.1:0-15925 GCA_910591835.1 Acaulospora morrowiae | reverse complement strand
AAGTTCCTTGGAAGAAAGAAGCTTCCTAAAAAGGCAATTTTCTACGGATGGAGGTGTTGTGGGAAAGAGTTTTTTTTATTATTAAAAAATTTTTAATTTTTTAAAATTTAAATTTTTTTATACTTTTTTTTTATCTTTTTATTATTTTTATTATTTTTATTTGTTTATTTTATTTGTTTTTCTATTTATACAGTATATACCTATTTAAAAAAAAAAATTAAAATTAATAATATTGATATTTTTTTAATTTATATTCGTATCTATTTTATTTTATTTCTTTAATTATTTATCATATTTTTTTTATTAAAAAAATTAAATTATTTAAAATTTAAAAATTTATTTTATTTTTTTTCTATTATATTTTTTCCCTATTTATATTTATAAAAAACAAATCAAAATTAATAAGTTACTTTTTTTTTTCTTATTTATTTTTATTATTATTGTTATTGTTTTTGTTTTTCTAATTTTAATTTTTTTAAGTTAAATTTATAATTTAAAATCCACATGTGTATCACACCTTAGCCTAAAGATGGATTCCTAAATTAAAGGTAAGAACATATTCAAATATCTCTCACTATTAAAAATTTTTTTAAAAAAATATAAGATTAAAAAAAAACTATTTACAAAGGTTTTTTGCAATTTAGACTATTTGATCCAAGTGTTTTTTGAATTATGTCCCTATTAAAGTAATAAATAAATAATTATATCTCTTTAAAAGAAACATAATTGATCTGTGAAATTTTATATGCTAAATAGTTTAGGAACTCATCCTTACTTGTGAGCCTTTGTATTGCTTTTGATCATACTTCGCTGATATGTTTTTCAAGTTCTAAATATGTAAATAGGTGTTTTCTTGTTTCAGATTTCATGCTACAGACTCTGCAACTGTTGTGTATACTGTAAAGCCAGGGTTTTTTTATTTCAAGTTTGTCTAATGTTAATAGTTTATTGTGTAGCAATTTAATCCAAAAGCTTTTCTTCTTGCTTTCTTTGAAAGACATGGTCAGTTCATTAAGTTTGAGATTGTTCCAAAATTGTTTCCAGGTATAGTTCCTTTGTTGGTCAATTTGTTGTCCTAAGAGCTGTTGTATTCTTCTAGTTTCTGCCCAGGCCTTCACATTTACTGTTTTGTTAACTTCCTTAATAAAGTTTCTTGGGGCTGTATCTATTACCTTATTGTACCAGGTAGTGATAGTCTGAATATGTTTGCCATTCGATAGGTGCCATGCAATTGTTAGTAGTTGAGTTGCTTGTTTAGCAAACTAATCTGCTTATTCATTGTGCTTGTTGCCAGAATGTGCTTTAACCTTATTAAGCTTGAGCTTGAGATCTTTTTTTCTTATTATTTTTATGATGTCTTGCCAGATTGATCAGTTATTTATTTTCAGCTATCTTTTATACATCAGCTTGAAGTTGGCCTTGGAGATTATAGTAAAAATATTGATACAGTTTTAACTATCAGTATGGATGATAACTTCCTTTTCTCTTGGTACTGTGAGAATTACTGTCAGAATGGCAATGGCCTCTGCTTTACATGATGATGGCCAGTCTTGAACTCCACATTGAAATCTGCTATTAGAAGTGGGCCCTTGGGTTTGGATCTATACAGTACCCATTTTAGTCTCCTCTTTGCTTGTTCCTCTGTTTAGCAGAGACCTGTCTGTATAAAATCATATTGACAGGTTGTTTATGCAGTATTTGGATGTATTGGATACTTGTTATTAAGCAGGGCTTCTGTGAGGTTCTTTTTATAATCTTCTGACTTGACTGTTTTTTTGATTAGGTCTATATCCCAGTCCAGTATTGTGACCTCTTGAAATTTGACTCTCTTCATATAATCCAGTAGTATTTTGAATGCTGCCATTACTTGTTTTTCTAGTATATAAGAATTGCATGAAAGTCTTATTTCTGGAGTTTTGTTTAGAAGATTGCAACCCAGAACCCACTTTTCTTTTATTCGGACTTTGTTTAAGTTTTCTGATGCTAAGTCTGTTCGGAGGTCATTTGAATTGCTAGTAGATTCATAGCTGGCTTTAAGGAGAGTTTTTTTGGATTCAGATATTGTACAGTTGTAGTGAAAGAGTATAAGGGTTCTATTCACTGGTCATTTTTTGTTTGTATTTTTTTTCATTGAATTTTATCTTGTTCGTCTTTGAATACTGTGGGAGTGGTACGGCGAGTCAGTCACTAACTGATAATGAAATTCGGGGAACAGTGGTGTTAAATTTATTTAATAATAGGGCTTTTGGTGAGGCGTTAGATTTGGCCAAGGTAAGTGTTTTCTTTATTAAAATGTGAGTTTGAACCTTCTTACATTTACTAAATTTTATCCACTAATTTATACCTTTTTCCCAAGAACAAAATAGAAAGAAATCGAAAAGACAAGAAAAGGTAAGAAATTCTAACACTTTCTTTCGATAATTACATAAGTCAGCCACTAATTACATCATCATTACTCATATTTTTTTAGGTCACTACTAAGCTCTATTTCTTTGACACGATACTGGGTTGATCATTAATCACGTGACCCAAACTGTGTTACTCTCTATTTTCTTTCCCTCTTACAATATATATAATTATTCTTTTTTTTATTTTAATTATTCTTTGTTTAAATTTTCTTTATTTTAATTACTTCTTTGTTTTATTTTTAATTCTAAATTTATTTTTTTGTTTTATTTTTATTTTTGTGTTTTATTTATTTGTTTATTTATTTGTTTTTTTATACACTTTATTTCTTTATATTTTTTTATTTTTTTATATTTTTTTATATTTTTATATTTTTTTATTTCTTTATATTTTTTTATTTCTTTATATTTCTTTATATTTCTGTATTTCTTTATATTTCTTTATTTCTTTATATTTCTTTATTTCTTTTTGTTTTTTTAATTTTTTTAACTTTTTGTTTTTATTTTTTGTTTTTTTTTTCTTTTTTTTAATTTCTTTATAAAATTTTATTTTATTTTTTATTGGATGCTAAATATAACTTTCTTTTTTATTAAATGCTAAATAAGAAGCTTAATTTTATTTCTTAACATTAAGCTCCAGTTTCTTTATTAAATGTTAAATTGTAACTTTCGATTTTTGATTTTTACTAAAATAAAAATTGATTGCTAAAATACACAGAAATTTCACTATAAATTTGTTTGCATGAGTGCTGCACATTTGACACATGGGTGATACAAGAATACTATAGAAGTATTGCATACATGATATAAGAAAAACACCATCATGTTATTTATTTTGGAAAAAAAATCTCTGCTATATAATGTATTATTTATTCCATAAATAATTGTCATGACTTATTTAATGATGACTGTTTTTTTTGTTTTACAGATATTAAAAAAAATTTTTTAAACATGTACTTGTATATTTGTAATGATATAATAAAAATATAAATAATAAACTACAAATTTTTTTATATATTTAAAGCTATTAATGTTGCTTTTTTTTCAGTAATATATTAAAAAAAAAATTTTTTTTTAATATTTCTTGTACCTATTTCAGCTGCGATACATGCTTGAATTCTTCAAAACATTTTATTTACTAATTTATGAATAAATTCAATTGAAATTGTATTTCAGGTGATTTTAACTTTGAATTTCAAGTTTGAAAGATTGGTTTGTTTATTACTTTGCAACTTGAACTTAATTTCTTGCCAAAGGTTTTCAATTAAGTTGAAATCGGGACTTTGTACAAATCAATCAAACACATGTATACCTGCAAAGTTACAAACTGCCTTGGCAATTTTGGCATGATGTGAAGGTATATTATCTTTCTGTAGAATTTCATTATTATTAGAAATCAAGCTAAGACATAATGGAATTGCATTTTTTTTAGAATTTTAATATAATATATGCCAGTAACAGAATCTTGAAGAAGAAAGATTGATCCAAGACCATACCAAGAAAAACATCTCAAAACATTCGTCTAGGAGCATACTTGACAGTAGAATTAATATATAATAAGTTAAATTCTTTATCTGGTAAATATTATACACATAGATTATGATTTTGAAATTGTATAAATATTGATTCATCTGTCCACACAACACATTTTCTGTCACTTGGAGCAGGTCAAACTCATGTAACGTCGGGTAGGTTGTTCTCCTTTCCTCTACTCGAGGCATGAATTTGATTTAGCCGATCTTGAACTTATAATTAATCTTCTTCTTTCCTTTGTCACCCTTTGTTGATTGTTCGAGTCACTATCTCTTTTAGTGACTACCAGAACGATCCTCTCATGGCGACATTACTCTAGAACGGGGGGTTAATTGCCAACTTTCTTTTTAGATGCGTCTATTACACCACCACTTATAGTAACTGTAATTAATACTCGCACGACCGTTTCGAGCTTTTACAAGAATGGTAATTACGTTTATTACTTTTTTGTGTTAAGTTTCTGTTGTGTTCTTTTTTTATCCTCACTCTCTTATTTATATTACTATGACTATCTACTATAGGACTATAACTTTATGACTCATAAACTATCAGACAATAAAATAAACTATCTAAACTTTTCATTACATCATGAGTCTATTTCTAAAGCATTTTTGTTACTCCAATTAGACGTGTTACATGAACATTGCGTCGCCAGGCCTTACTGAAGCAATTTCCTTGCTAACAATAGTATTCTATGTTGCTTGGATTTCAGAAATTTTAAATCATTAGGATAAAGTATTCTAAATAACAAAATCTTTAAGTGTAATTAGCTTAAGATCAAAAAAAGATTTTGAACTATAGTATTTTTGGTATATTACAGATCCAATTTTTGCAAAATGTTTGATTATATTATAAACCATAGTTTTATTACATTTAATATTCTTGAAAATAGTTTTATAAGAATTGTTATAATTATATCCATCAATGATTTCTTTATGTTGTGTATCAGTTAACTCTTTATGCATTTTTTAATTAAAAATTTTTTTAATTTTTTTTTTGAAGCCATGTTAAATCATTACTATAAAATTAAACTTCTTAATTACATATTTGTTATATTATTAAAAAAAAAACTAGTCATCATTTTATAAACTCTAATAAATTACAATAATCATTTGCAAAATAAACCATGCATAGTATATAAAAGATTATTTAGTTATCCATGTTACCACCCTATAAGAAATAAATCAATTATAATAAGATATTTCAGATTTTAGAGATTTGGAATTGTCATGACATCAATTCATGTGATAATACAAATTTTCTTTAACAATAATAATAATAAAAATATTCTAATTTAAAAAATATGAAGAATATGGATGAAACTTAACAGTAAATCAGTAATAAAAGAACCTTTTTAGAATTAAAGTTATTTATAGATAATACTAATAAAAATAAAACAAGATAGAATAAAAATCTTGAATGAAAATCAAGTATAACAATTCTTTCCAACTTATTTGCAAGTTCCATAAGCAATTATTAAATTAAAAAAGATTAATGATACAGATGTATAATTGTTAAATATTTATATGCTATTTTCAAATTGAAAATTTTATGAATATGTTATCTTAATAATCAATTTTTATAATTGTATAGCTGATACTCAAATATTGACAATACTTAGCAAGATTTATTGCACTTGCCATGTAATTCAAGACTTATATGTCCAATATTACTTTTGTATCCATTACTAATATTTTTTCAAATTACAGATTTTCTTATGCTATAAATATTTCTAATACTGAATAAAGTTTTTATACAGTTTTTCCATACAATTATTTTTTCATTTTTTAGGTACTAATCAATTTTTTTTTGTGACATGTATTCAATTTTATATGTTGATTAATTATCATTTTCTAATTATGCTGAGATAATCCATTTAAGATTTTTATATATGTATTTTGTCTCCAAAAGAAATCCAGTATCAGACTTGAATTTTAACTATATAATATTTTTATTGCTAATTCGATTTTAACTTTTCAAAGTTCTATCAATTTTTATTAATTTCCTTAGAAAACTAATATTTAAAAACTGATTTTAATTTCAATGTAATTAAACTTTTCAAATATAAAGTTTTATCTATTACATCCAAACTTTTTATGTTATTTTCCAAAGGTATCCAATTATTTTGAACTATTCTCTTTTATCAAATGAATTATTTCCATTTACTATGATATAATTGAATATATACATGTATTTCATTATAAGTTATATTCTCTGCTTTGATATTAATATGCTGCCAATTGATCATCAAGCCCTTCTCTATCATAAAGAGAAAATCATATATTCAAAAATAACTTGGTAATTTGTTTCCTTAAATTTAACCTTTTTATATTTTGGTCAAGTAGAACACATTACCTATAACTGCTTATTTGAAAGACCTATGTCTTTTTAGCAATATTAATAACAAAATCAATATGTCAAAAAAAAATAAATGTATAAATTATCTTATAATTGAAAATACCTTTAATAAAGAAGTATCTAGCGAAAAACAAAAACCTATATATATAGAATTGAAAGCTAAATTCCAACTCTACACTGCCAAAAAAAAAGAACAAAAAGAAAAATCAAATAATTATAATTAGCAAAAGAATTTAATTCATAATTAAAGAAGAATACTACTTAATTAATAAAAGTAAAAGGCTCATTTATCCATTATCAATCTTTTCTAATACAACTTACTTCATCCAAGACAAAGAAACCAAAAATAAAATTCTAATTATTTGTGATTAATTAGTTTATATTATATTGTAAGCAGGAAAAAATATATAGATTACTATAATTGCTATTAATTATGTAACATGGCACAAACTATTTTCTTGTATCAAAAAGCTTAAATAGTTTAAATAATGATTTACAGAATGTGATAATAGATCAGTTTATATGTCATAGCAGGTATAAATATGAATGAATTTACTTAGTAAAAAGAATTAATTAGTTTTAATATTATATAAACTTGTATTACTTGTAGTTGTATCAATATAATTAATAAACTTGTCTTAATTAATTGTTTTCCACTTATAGAATCTTGAGAGACCACAATGGCTTGTGATATAGAATTATACTGGTATCTGGAAAGAAGAAAATCTATTAACAAGTGCCTTTGGTATATAAGCAACACTGGCTCCTACTTATTTATTGTTATATAATAACCTAGTCTGAATTAGCAATAGACTTATCATATACTGATAACAATATAATGTTTCTAAAAATATTTTCAAGTTATAATCAAGTGCCATTATAGGACAAATGCTTTAATATTTCAACTAACAAAATAATCTTGTCAAGATTTTCAAGAAATCCAAGAAAATAGTTAAAGCCAATTGCCTTCAATCAAAAAATGACTCAAGAAAGATATTATCAACTAAATATTATATTAGAATCAAGAGAAATTTTGGGATTGCTATCTTTGATTCAGAAGGTGCCATCAGTATTATTATGAACAAACTGATGTATAAGTTAAGATTAGAATCAAATATATCATTAAAAACTATTGTTATTACTGCTAATGAAAGCAGAATCCATTTATTGGGTCAAATTACTAAAGTTCAAATTTTTATCCAAGATTTAATTATTCTGATCAAGCTTTAAGTTATTGAATTTTAAGAAGAAATTCTTCTTTTAGAAAATAATTGGTTTCAAAAAATGAGAGCCAAGTGGGATTTTGATTTTCAAACCTTACAGATTCAATATCAAGACAAAACTGTTAAGATCACAATTACATATTTATTGATAAAACACTTCAGTATATTACATATTTATAAAACAGTAATAATAAACTTGAAGAAATTAAGTATAATGATAAAAATTTAGAAAAAAAAAAGATCTATTATTCTAATCAGGCTAAAGAAAATGAGAAATATGAAGAATTTGAAGAATTTGAAAATTAAATCATAAAAAACCCAGTGATATATTTTTCTGATTATATAATTAATTAATAAACAACACCCAAAATTTATTTAATAATCAAGAAACAACAAGAAGTAATTAACTAAATTATAAAAGAAGATGAAAATACATTTGTAAGACATATCTTCTAAAAAAGCTAAACTCAAGATCTAAAAAGAACCACTGTAAATATATACTTTATTGATATAGAAAATGTAAAATCCATTAAACAATATGCCTATAAAATATTACCAGATCAATAAGATTTTATCAAAAGTGAAATTGTTAAAATGCTAAAAAAAGAAATTATCAGTTCTATCTCCAGCTCTTGGGTATCTCCAGTTGTAATTGTACTAAAGAAGAATAGTAAGAAATAATTTTTTATTGATTTCTAATAAATTAAATAAAATTACAAAAAAGAATATCCAATCTCTTCCAATAATTAATGATCTTTTAGACTTCTTTTAAGGCACTAAATGATTTATTTGTCTTGATTTATCAAGTAGATACTGGCAAGTAGCTATAAGTAACAAAAATAAAAAGAAAACTGCTTTTATTACAAAATATGAACTCTATAAGTTCAATGTTATGCCTTTTGGATTGTGCAATCCTCTGCTACTTTCTAATGTCTTATGAATGAACTCCTTAAACTCTATAAAAAATTTTTTGTTAAAGTATACTTAAATGACATTACTATTTTGTCCAAAATATTTCAGGATTACTGTAATTATATAAACATTATTCTTGATATTCTTCATTAAGAAAATTTGAAATTGAATATGAAAAAGTGTTAATTCTTTTTTGCCAGTGTTAAGCTTTTAGAACATAGAATTAGTCATGATTGAATTATGTCAGATAATGATAAAATTATCAAAGTTAAGAACTTTTCAAGACCAACCAGTGTCAGACAACTTAAAGAATTCTTAGAATTAGTATTTTATTAGTAAAAATTTATTGTTAACTTCTCAATTATTGTCAAACTATTGAATAAATTTCTAGAAAAACAAATACTTTTTTATTGAACTGAAACTCAAGAAAGTGCATTTCAAATGCTAAAGTAATATTTAATTTTTATACCAATTCTGGAATATCTGATTTTAATCAATTATTTTATCTCCATACTAATATTTCTAGTATTGGATTAGAAGTAGTGCTTGTCCAATGAGAAGGAAAACAAGAACATGTCATTGCATATATTAGCAGAAGTTAAATCAAACCTGAGCAAAACTATTCTATTACTGAACAGAAATATTTAGCAGTTATCTGGGCTGTTGAATACTTTCATCAATATTTTGAAAAACTAATAATTTTTATCTGTAACTAATTATTCCATTCTTCAATGGATAAAGATATTTAAATTCAACAGAAAAAGAGCCTGATGGATTTTATATCTAGAACCTTACAACTATACCATTATTCATAAAGCAGGAAGAAAACATAATAATACTTATGCCATGTTATATATATATGAAATAGAAAAATCTATCAATATGCTTCAAGAAGATGATAATAATTAGAACTCTAATCATAGTTTCACAACTACTAATTTTATTGCACCTTAAAATTTCAATTATGAAAAATTACTTTATAAAGTTAAATGGTTTATTGCAGTAAAATACTGCTTTATCTGCAAAGAAATAGCTAAAGACCATTATACCCATACCTTCTGTCACTAGTATAAGAAATTATCTAATCAAAATATATATTCTTTCAAAGATAAATGTGCTTGTAAAAAAAACAAAGAGCAGATGATATCTAATAAATAATAATTCAATCCATACAAATCATTCTAGATGAATCTTTCAAAAAAAATTTCAACATCAACTTTGTGATTATAACTTTTATTAAATTCCAAGATCAAAATTAAGTAATGAATAATTTGAAAAACAATCCAACTGTCTGATAATTATTGATAATTATCAAAACTTGAATAATTTTCCAAATAATATAGAGAAGAATTCAATAACTATTATAAAAAATTTTTTTTGTAATTTAGTTTTGTGAACAAATATCAATTCTATTATCTACTTTTAAAATTTTCTTGAAAAAATTATCAAAGAAATCTGATGTAAAGCAGAATCCAGACCAGGTAGTCAGTATCCTGGCATTTAAACTTTAACAATATAGAAATACAACAATATTATAAACTGAAAATTTTTATTCTTAACAATAAATTATTAACAAATATTGACAATAATCAATAAAAATGTTTACAATTACAAAGCAAATTCTTTGAAGTTAAAAACAATCAACTTTACAAAAAAGACAGAAAAAAACCTCCAAAATCAACTATTTAAAGTTATCCAAAACATGAAATCAAAGCAATACTTTATTTAATTCACAATTATTCTACTAATGCATACTTGAGAATTGACAAAATCTTTGAAAAAATTTGTAATCAATATTGTTAGCCTGGTAAAAGTTATGGAGTATAGTTACATCCTGTAATTGTCATGTTGTATATTCTGGAAATATGAAGCATCAATAACAATTAGCATAGAAAATATAGTCATAGAAGTTTAGATAACTTATCTAATAGTCTATTTTAGTTCTGATTATAGTTCCGAAAATTAGAATCGAACAGAATCACAGAGAATTGCATGAGGTTTGGAACACTATTTAAAATAATAGTGGAATATACACCATCTATTAAATTTAATATAAACTTGAGAATCTAATACAGAATCAAAAAGAATCATTAGGATTCTTAGTTCTGATAGTCTATTTTTCCTTAATTGTTTTTTTGAAATCATTAATATAAATAGTAGTGCATTGTAAAAAAAGCAAAAGAAAAGTCATAGTATTGAAGTAATAGCAAGAGATAGTACAATACAAAACAATAAAGCGATTAGTAAAATTGAAGTGTCCAAAAAGAAATATTTTAATTAATAAACTTATCTTTTCAAATATGCATTATTTAGAAAAGAATAATCATTGCTATAGGATATAGCCCAGGACTATTAAGTGAAGAACTGGTATCAAGAAAGAAGAAAAAGGCTTGTTAATAAGAAAAGACCTTGGCCAAATCAATTTTAAACATCTCAACTTATCTTTAATAACTTAATTTTAAACTAGTAAAGTGACTGACTTGCTGTTTTTTAGTCCAACAATATTATTGGCTTCAGATATTCAAAAATATTAAAGACTATATTTAATTATATGACTAATGCCAAAAATATAATAGATATAGAACATCAGGACCCTTGCATCCTATTCCTGTTGGAAAACTATTTTTCAGAATTGATATAGATATTGTAAAACCCTTATCAATTATCAAACAAGAAAAAAAGTATATTTTTGTTACAACAAATTACTTTATCAAATGGTTTAAAGCAGAAGCAATTTCTGAAGCTACTGAAAAATGTGTAGCAGAATTCATTTATCAAATCATTATCTGTAGACATAGATGTTCAAAACAAATCTTGTTTGATAAAAGAACTTATTTTTACAATGAAATAGTAGATAAATTACTTAAGCAATTTTAAATAAGATATTTATTATTCATTCTATATCATTTTCAAACCAATGTATTAGTTGAATGATTTAATAGAACTTTGTATAAGCCTCTTGCAAAGTTAACTAAAGGTAAAAAAAATTGGAACCAATATATTTTGTCAGTACTTTTTGCTTACAGAATATTAAACCAATCCTTTATAAAAATAATATTATTTTATTTACTTTATAAACAAAACTCTCAAAGGTTCACAACAAATATAAATAAAGTATTGTAATCAACAATTCACAACTGATTATATACTTTATTAGAAGAACTTTCATAACAACAATAATAGGCAAGAAAAAATATTTATAAGAAACTACAAAAACAAAAAGATTTGACCAAAAAGTAACCAAGTACAAGAAGTTCAAAATTGAGGATAAAGTATTAATGTATAATGCCACCAGGAACAAATACTTTACAGAAAAACTGAAACCAAAATGAAAAAAACTTTTTTATATTTATAATGTCTTGTCCAATAATATTTTCAAACTTAGAACAATAGAAGAAAAAGTTCTTACTACTCCTATTAATATCTTTTTTTTGAAACTATACTTTGACTGATTAGCATAAGAACCTAACATACATATATAAGAAGAAGTATCCTTTAGTTACTGAAAAGTTCAATATTCAGGTTATGTGATGTGGACACAGATGTTTAAGTAATCCAATTCTCTACTTGTACAAAATCCAACACAAGTATCCTTGAATTCTTGAATGAAAAAAAAATTTAAAGAAACTAAAAAAATAAGCTAAAAATACAATGCAATAAAAATAGCCTATAGAGTGCTTCTTGTCCATTACAGCTGGCCTACAAATTCTATTCAATGACTATTATATCTCTCATAATAAATTCACAAACTTTGAAGAAAAAAATGCAAGAAAAATGAAATAAAAAGCAAATCTCTAGTTAAATGAGAAAGAAAAAAAAATTTGTTAAAGGAAACAAGTACAGAATTTTCCAGCAAATAAAGAAGACCTTCTAGATGAAATACAGTACTCTATTTCTCAAGTTCAAGTTTTCTAACTCCAACTCCCTATTGAGGTTATAAAGTGAGCATGCATCTTAAAGTATCTCCAATTCTTTTTTCAATCTTCCTATCTTTGGTTCTAAAGCCCTGAATTTCTCTTCTTAACAAACTTGATACTTCAAAATCCTAACTCTTTCTTAAAGTAAGATAATTGTTTTTCAGGATAGATCTTTAAGACCAGAGCAAGTTAGGTAAACATTTCTTGACAAGCAATTTTCTCTTGATATTTTTAGAAGAATTTTTGATTGATGATTACCTGCCAAATAATTTTCAAAAAGACTTTAAGTATACAATATAATGAAACCTCAAAAATACTTATGAAAATCTATAAAAAGGACAGCTACTTTAAACAATATACTTCTTTTTCAAATATGAATATTCTTAATATGTAAATAATAATTCTATAACTGTTTATACTATTTTGGTCAAAGATCTTCTGCAAAACATTTCTGAAAATGTGAATATTGCATTAGCCTCTTATGATTTTTTATAAACTATTGAAATTACAACTTTTGAACACCTATCAGAATTTACAAAGGGCATTACAAAAAAGAAACAGGATTATGACTCTTGCGTATGCTTACTATCTTGAGAAATTATTGAAAATAACTTCCAGCTGAACATAAAAATTCTACTTAAATTTACAAATTACCAGATATTATTCTTTAGCTTCTATATGCATATATTATCTTTTTAGTAAAGTTGAAATCTATCAAATTTATAGAATTCGATTCACTACTCTTTACCTAATTAGACAACTGTCCTACTTTGATTTTATTACTCTGGTTTTATTATCTTGATATAAAATTAAATCTGTAAAACTTATAAATTAGTAGAAAAAATTGTTACACTTGATTTTTGTCCAAGATTTTCACTATTTCCTTGTTTAATTTTATTAACATTTACTCTTGAAATATTATCTGTTCTAGAATAGTCTTGTATTACAGATTTGTTGCTATATCTTTGGCATTTATTTTACTTATTGCATTTTTACCATTCTAGAATATTTTTATTTTATTTTATTTTATTTTCTATATTATCTTTACCAAAGTATTTATCTATATAAATGTTAACACAAGTAAATATTGTAACAAAAATATTATCTATACTTTAGTTTATATCTTCACTATGGTATATATATATAAATATTATATCTTAAACATATACAGTATATAAAGTTTTCAATTTTATCTAGAAATTGGCAGGCTTGAACTTCTATTTTATCAAATAAATAAATTGACCTTTATAAATAAAATCACTATTTCCTCTTTTACCTGACTTTATATATTTCAGAATTTTGCTAATTTGTACATTTTTAAAAATTTTAGTATACTATATTGATCTTGTTTATTTAAAGTGTCTTTTTGCTACAAGTTTTCCATCTTTATTTTTCTCCTAAAATAGAAACAATATATGACAATATAATTAGTTTAGAATATTTTTATTAACAATTTTGTCTATTTTCTTATAAGACATTATGGGTTTCAACTATAAACTAAGTAAAAGAATATTATTTTAATTGTTGCTTGCATAAAGGTCTAATATACAAAAGGTATTATATTATAAATTCATTCTAATCCTGATTTCCTTTAGTTATTTTTATCAAGAATTCATATAAAGTCGTGTTTGAGAATGGTAAAAGTGGAATATAAATATGTTATCTTGAAATTTTTTAATAAAGCTTCTACAATTTTATTTCAGAAATGTGCTTCTCTATCTGAAAATATTTGTTTTGAACATTTATGCCTATAAATAATAACTTGATAAATAAAATCTGCAACATATTGTCATATAGCTTCAGAAGTGACTTCAGTTTTAAGTTACTTAGTAAGATCATTAATAGTCATTGTAATATAATAGTAATTATATTAATTCTTATTTTTGAAAATAAATCTCTAACTGTTATTAGATGTAATAGTCCAGGAGTCCTGAATTTTTATTGTAATTGGCATTAATCACATGTTCTAATATTATGTTTAATTTTTTTAAACATCTGAAGCCAATAGTATTAATTTTATACTTTGTTAAAAATTTTGCCCACTTCCAAATATATATTAGTGAAATAATTGTATAACAAATATAATATAGATTCCAACTCAAGCTGTTGTAACATATGTAGTAGTTAATTTTTTGTTTTTCTTTGTTGATTTTTTTTGTATAATTGATTGTTTTTACTTTAAAAATTTTTATTTGTACTTGTAATTGTTTTTGTTGTTGTCTATTTATATTACTGAATAATTTGTTGTTTAGAAAATAATTTTTGGTTGATAATATTGATAATATTTTATTTTGTTTTTGTTTTTGTCAGACACTAACAATTTAAACTGAATATTATTTATTGTCAAATATTATTTACTTGTTTTCTTTATATTTTAAATTTTAATTGTCTTTAAGAATAAATTTTTTGTTTTGTATATTCCTAATATTGTATTAATATTGTTATATTTTCTTTCAAACCAGTAAACTATTGTAAAATTATAAGATTTTAGACATAATATTTATCATACTCATTATCCCTTAAGCTTAGTAGTCTTTAACTATTAAAGTATTAAATAGTTAGTAATTAAATAAAAATAATTAATTTTTAGTATTGATGGAAGTGTTTAATGGTTCAGATAATTGTAAGGCATTCCAATTCAATAATTCAATAATTTTGTTTTTTTTTTGTTTAGACTTTGGCTGATATAAGTTATTGAATATTCTTTTTTGTTTTTTTTTATATCAGTACTGTTAAAATTTTAGTTTCAGAAGCATTGATATATAAGTAGAATAGTTTTAAAAAATTGGGATATTGTAAAATTAAAAAGGTAATTAATAGTTGTCTCATTAGTGTTTCAAATAATTGTTGTTAATTCTTTATTTAGTTATAGGATATTCTTTTTTCCAATAAATTACTTAGTAGTTATACAATAGTGAAAAAGTTTTTAATAAACTTCTTATAATAAGAAGCTAATCCAAAAAATTCTTGTATTTATTATATGGTTATTGACTTGGGAAAATTTTTTACTTTAATTTTTTTATTATTTGATTGAATTTTATTATAACTAATCATATAATTCATAAGTTTTACACTTGCTAAGAAAAAGTGCTATTTTTTAGCATTAACTTTTAAGTTTGCTTGTCTCAACATATCTAATATTATCATTATATATTGATAATATAATTTAAAAATAGTTGAGAATATAGTAATATTATTCAAGTAGACTTCTATAAATTTTTTTTTGTACGGTACTAAAATCTTGTCTATCAGTTGTTAAAATATGACTGGTGTATTACAAAGTTCAAACAGTATAATATTGAATTCATATAATCTTTATTTGTAACAAATGCAGTTTTTTTCTTATTTTGATTATTCATAGTCATCTGCCAATATTCACTAGCAAGATCTAGACATAAAGTGTGGTACAAAAAATTTTGGAATTTTTTATTTATTCATTACTCAAAAATTACTGCATAGAAATTAATAAAAAATATATCAAAATAAAGTTGAAAATCTATAGATTTTATTAATATATAATTAATAATTAATTCTTTCACCTTCCTTTTCAATTATCATTTCACATCTTTCTTTCATT
>CAJVPV010001432.1:0-15926 GCA_910591835.1 Acaulospora morrowiae | reverse complement strand
ATAAATTATTATTTAACTTATTTATATTTAACATTATTTATTTTAGTGATCGGTTATTTTTGTGAGCTACCGTATATATTTAATCCTGCAATTAGGTTGGTGTTATTTATTTATTAAATTATAAAAAACTATTACAAGTTGAGAATCCATGCAAAGTATAAATTTTCCTAACCCAACTCACCTGTCTATAGCTGAAGCCTCTAAATGCAAGTTATAGGAGTAATATATTATTCCCCTAAAGGATAGGATTAAGATTCCAAACTTTCAATAGGATCAAAACCTGCAGATCATCTTTGCAGTTATAACCATAAACCCAAATTGTGTCACCCTTTCTTGTAGTAACTACACAAGAGGAAAAAGAAATAAAAAAAAGGAATTTTTTGAACAAAAGAAAAGAAAAAAACTATTGTTTATTCTAATTATCATTGAAGAGGTTATCTCTATAAACTTCAAAAATTCAAGTCCCTTATGATTTTTCACTTCTCATCACCTGTAGCCAATAGAATTATTTAATTTCCATTGAAGTAATCGATGTCCAAAAATGTTTAAGGGCACTTCCAAGAGAGTATTTCTTAAGACTTTATGTTTGAAGACTTCTAATCAAAAAGAATGTTGGTTTTCTATTGTTGATTTCTCTCCCAAGCCATATCTTCTGTAATTATTGCTTCATTCAACTGGAAAATAGTTTTAAGATTCCTTTTTCCAACTATTTTCAGGACAAATATTGGTACTTCAACTTGTTACCAGATTGGAATAGGACCTAGACTATATATGTTATTGAAATTTGTAGATCTTTGACGCAATTGACATAATTATTTGATGCAATTAATTGAGCCACTATTAAAACATATAAATAATTGAGTCATAACATAATTATTTTTGAAGATTTTGAGAATTGAGTCAACAGCAAAATAATTTATACCACATATATAACCTAGATCTTATTGCTACTTCCTGTCCTCAAAAAAGAATAGGGAAAAAAAAAATAAAAGAATAGAAACAAAAAAGAATCGCTTCTCTTCTACTTACAACTTCAACTTTATCTAATATTTCTATACTACTCCTTCAACTAAAAACCATCCAACTCTTTTAGGAACTAATCACATCATCAGTTTAGTGTTGTGCAACTAGGAACACATGAGGAGTATGTGTCTTGTTTATATTTTCTGTAGCCAACATGATTAATCAATCTGTAACCTTGACTTATTATCTTTCAGGAAATCCGGTGTGACCAAAAAATTTAGAGTCAAACTGAGGTAGGCAAAATTCCTCAAAAAAATCAGAAAAAAGAAAACATGCTTGTTAAAGAAAAAGTAGGAGGCCAAAGAGATAATAGAAAGACTGGAGACTTCTTTGTTTTTGTTTCTCTAGATTCTTGAGTCTTTTGGAATTCTTTGGAGTGTATTTTTTCTTGTCAGTTTTCTTTCTGTAAAGGTGTTCTTGCCATAGATCTCTTAGATAGGTTTCTTGTATTTAGTCACAGAAATAAACAAGAAAAGTGTTTTGAAAAATAAAAATAAAACAAATAATAGCTTCTGCTCACTTGGCTGGTTAAAAACCAGTATTGTTTTAAGGAAAGTATATAGACTTTATTATCATAAAGACAAAAATTTTTTGAGAATATCTGTTTTTTGGATTGACAAAAGGATCAGCAGAAAAAGTTATTAAATAATATATATTATATTTATTTTTTTTTTCTTTATTTATTCTTATTATTACTTGAAATAAACTCTATAAATTTAATTTCAAGTATTAAAAATATAATTAAATTAGTATAAGTTAAGTTTTAAATTAATTAATTAAAATTATACTTTAAATTAACTATATAGCTAATGATCTTAATAATTTGATTCTCAATTCTCAGATTTATATTAAATTTAATATGTGAATTATAACTCACCATTATTTTTAATAATGTTTTAAATTTTATATAAGTTTATATAAGTTTGTTCAATTCTAATTTTCAGAATTATATTAATAGTATAGTAATTAATACTTTACAAATCAAATTATAAAATATTGATTTAATTTTATATGAAAGCAATTAAACAAAATTAATTTAATATCTAATACTATAATTTATTAAAGTACTGTTTTTTATAAAAAGCTATTTTAAATACTAATCCAGTAAATATTAATATATATATATATATTTTTAAAGTAGATAAACATTATTTCTTTATTTTATTTGTATATAATAAGATATACATCATGAAAGAATCAACATCTTTTATATGTTGATACAATGAGTTAAATGCTAGCTTGCCTACAGTAACCATATGACTAAAATTGAAAAAAAAGTTTAAAACAATATATCTTGCCATGTGGCACCAAGCAGCTATAAATACCTACTCAATATTAGGAGGAATGGTGTTTGGAAAGAGTTGGCAACAATTGTCGGTAGGTCTATGATGGTTTTGTTTTGGATATCATTGGAGTGCAAGTTTTTGCTAGAAGCGGTATAATTTCTTATGATTTGGTTGAATTGGTGGTGTTCAGTAATTCATTTGGTTTTCATTTATACCTGTAAGGGATGAGGTGTTGGTGATATTGCATCGTGGTTTCCAGATTGAGTTATACAATTGGATTAGGGATTCAGTTGATGTTTTGACCCAGTTGGTGGTATCTGTTATGGAGAATATTCTATCAGTTATGTCATATGACAGTTCCATGACTTGCCATATATGAGAGATTGGTCTGGAGTTTTTGTCTGGATGAAGAATTTGATTGATGTTGTTTATGATTTGACTGGCCTCTTCTGAGGCTTCAGGACATTTAAAGACATGTTGGATATCTTCAGTATGAAGTTCACATTTTGGACAACACCTATTTGAGTATTAATCAGGATGATATTGATGGAACATTTGACGAGTTGGGAGTGTTCCTGAGAGGAGTTTGATTCTGAATACTATTAGGTTGCTATAGCTGTTGTTGTATACCCTTTTGATATTTTTATTGGACTGATTAATGATTTTTAAACCGTATAGAATATGATGCTGTTCAAAAGTTTGGAGAACTGAGGTGCTTTCACAAATCATATAATTTCTAGTAATACTGAAGATTTTTTTGCACCATCTGACACTGTTGCCTAAACATGTGTTGTTGATTAGAGGGCTCTCTGCGAAGTGTGATAGGTAGTTGCTCCATTGAATTGTCTTGTTTGTAAATGGTCTAAACTTAGGTTTGGTATATATGACTTCTATTGATTTCTGTTTCAGGATTTGGTTTATTTGCTGGATTAGGAGAGAAAAGTTAATTTTGACCATTCTTCTCAAATGAATTGTTACTGGTTGAAGGATTTTTTTGTTATTTCTGATTTCAATGATATTGCACTGGAAGCTTCATTAAGTGATGTCGAGTATCACTAATAGGATATTGCCAGGAGCTAAGCAGGTAGTAAATATTAATATTATAATTTTCAAAAAAGGTATTATAATATAACAATTGTTTGATAAGTGCTATAATAATTATTAAAAGTTGTAATGTATATAAGATATTTATTTTCAGTAAGATAATTTGGTAATTATTTTCTTATGGTATTTAATATTTATTTTTACAAGTTTTTGAAAAGATCTTATTTCAATTCAATAATCAAATTGTTTCAATAATTATTTATTTCAAGAAAGTAGCTAAAATAGCAATAAGTATTAATAGCTAAAATAATTTATAGATAGTAGATCTATAAGATAAGTTTCTTAAATATTCTTGAATAACTTTAAGAAAATAGAAATTAAATAATATACTTATTTGCAAATAATCAGATTTAGATAAATTTCTTTGCAAGATTTTATTTACTTAATAGATATTATTTTCAGTTTTTTCTTTTTTAAAATTTTTCTAAATATATTTAGTTAAAAATAGAGCTTAATATATAATAATAATACTAATAATGTTATAGTATGTTAACTTTAATATAAATAAATCTTCAGGTTTATAATCAATAGTAACAAGCTAATATAGAAATAAAATTTAATATAGTTTAATAATATAAAATAATTTATGGGTAGTAACTTCTTATAATACATAATGTATATACTGTATATATAAATTAAATAAAGAATACTAACTAATTAAGTTAAAATAATAATAATAATAATAAAATAAAATTATAATAGTTGAAATAAGCCAATATTTTGTAATTTAAATATGAAAATATTGAAAAAAAATTAAATTCAAATTAAATAAATATATATATATTAATATTTAATATTTAAGCTAATATATAATTAATATTATTTATTAATTATTTTCAATAATTATCATTTATTGCTTATTTACAATATCAATTGTTATTTAATATTAAAAAGAAATTGTTTTTTTTATATAGATATTTTTAGTTTAAATTTTGTAAATAATCAGGGACTCAACATTTTAAAATCAACTTATAAATATAGAATATTAATTGATAACACACTTTTTTAAAAAAGTAATATTAAACCAAAGGCTAAAACGGACCGGCAAAAGATTCTCGATTGAACAAACTAGCGTTTTTTGTTTCTTGCACTCTGTCTTCTGGCTTTTCCTGGTCGATTTTTCATACTCTTTTTTTTAAATTTTGTCTACAAGTTTATTAATAATTAACTACTATTGAACATTTCACATTTGCCAATTATCAAACAAAATGCAATGATGCCTACCTGAAAATTACCCTTACCACCACTTGCGCCAAATCCAGATAAATCTCCAGATGTCTCGGAAGTATTCGATTTTGAAAATCGTTTTTTTCCACCAAATCCGAATTTTACGTCCTAAGATTTGGACAGGAATAACTTTACTAAGAGGTAAAAAAGAACGTTCCACTCAAGGAGATCATGGTACCTTAGTTAGACGTTTTTTGTTCTTTCCAGTGTTTTGTCGTTTCTTTGGTCTGTCATCCTCAGCAGCTTCGTCTAACGCGATTTCAAAATCATCATCAACGTTCTCTTCAATACCCTTTCGTTCTGGATTTTAATGAAATAATCGAATGAAAACGGTTGAGGCATACAACTCTTGTGTTCCAAAATATTTTTTTCGACGCACTTAAACGCAATTACTTTTCTTCAATAATTTAATCTTCTCCAGTTCTTCTTTCTTTTGCTTTTGTCGCTCTTGAATTTTTTCCACTTGTACTTTTTTGCCAAATTTTCTTAATTCTCTTTGACGCCTCGCCTCTTCGCTAGCTTTAATCCCTTTCTCCTCGTCAATCAATTTCTTCCGTATTTTAGACATGTGCTCGTCAGATTTAATCATTTCCGCAAAATAATCATCTGGTCTCGAAAACGGTACCCCGGAGGTTATGATCTTTTCGCGTCCTTCAACGGCAGCTTCGAGTGCTTGTTTATAACTGTTTGCATAATTTTAACTATTTAGGACGATTTGACAAAACATTTTACCCTAAAATACGTGTCAAAATACAAACAATGCTAGCTCGCGCTCAACGTCATTATGAACGTCTTTGATCACCACCGGTTCCGAAGATGTGATTGACTGGGTTTCGATCCATGGTGCGTCAATTTTAATTTCATTACAAATTTTTCTTAGTGCTGACTTGTTAAAATGGAGAAAATTTAAACATAAATATGAATGAACAAGAGGGTAAGGAAAAAAATAAATAAAATTGGTATTGAAACAGACTTTGTTATTTATCGTGACGCGTTGTTTCGGAATGATGTCTCCTTCTATTTCCGAGTCAGAAAGTTCCTCTAATGGAACACCTTCAGGTTCTGACTGTGAATTTCCAATATTACTTTCGGCTTCAGAATTAGTGCTCTCGAGGTCACCGCTTTCTCGATCCTCTTCTGAATTTTCCTGGTCCTCAAAATCTTGATTCTCTTCGGAATCTTCTTGATCTTCGGAATCTTGGTTTTCGGAATCTTCTTGATCTTCGGAATCTTGGTCTTCGGAATCTTGATCTTCGCTATCTTCTCGATCCTCTTCAGGATCCTCTCGGTTATCCTTCACCACCTCTTTCTTTTTTCCCTTAATTTCTTTTTTCATTTTTAAATTTTTTGTAAAACCCATTTTTTTTATCCAAAGTACTGTATCATCGATGATCTATTATCTGTTATCAATAAAAATTGGGATCGCCATGTATGCACATTGACATACATCTTTCTTGAAACCTCTTTAAATTACCAAATGACCGACATTTCATCAATTCTCCAAGGGGGTTACAATCACCCGACCTTGAGATTATGGCAGTCCGAAAGGGTCTTAAGGAAATCTTCATTGATGTATCCAATTTTTATAACGGATATAGCTGATGCGGAAGAAGAGATTCCTTCCTTGCCTTGTCAGAAAAGGTAATTAATTTAAAATCGATCGTATGATTAGTATATGCCAGGTAAGTCAACCCTAATTCTCGCACAACTAAATTAGATGGGGCATTAATAAACTTGAAGGGTTCCTTAAACCACTCGTGGAAAAAGGCTTGAAATCTCTTATTTTATTTGGTGTCCCAACTAGCGGAAAAGTAAAAATCCCGAGTTCATTACCTAACACACCATCTTCAAACACTTTATTTATACTACAATCTTTTATTTTGACGCTAAGGATGCGATTGGTACGAAAGCTGATGATTCAAATGGCCCGGTTATTCTTGCAGTAAAACTTATTCGCGAAAAATTTCCGGGGTTGTACATCGCCTGTGATATTTGTCTTTGCGAGTATACGGACCATGGTCACTGTGGTAAATGAGAGATCCCTTGTAAAACGGAAAGGAAAAACCTCTGATACAGTCTTTTAGTAATCTCACTTCATTCGTCGCGTTGAATTCATGTGATAGGATATTTAAACCAAGATGGTACCATCAATAATACTGCCAGCGTCAGACGTTTAGCCGAAGTGGCGATCAATTACGCCAAAGCGGGTAGGTTTGTTTTTTTTGCAAACCCGATAAATATATTTTTCATTTTTAACGAACGATCCTAATGACACGTAGGCGCTCACTGCGTGGCACCATCGGACATGATGGATGGTCGAATCAAGGCGATTAAGGAATCGTTGATTCGAGAAGGACTCGGTAATAAAGTTGCACTGATGAGCTATAGCGCAAAATTCGCGAGCGCATTTTACGGACCATTCAGGTGTCTACACGTTTTGATTAATCACATTGCCCCAGATCTGCCATTGAAGATTTAACTATTGTTAAAAATCAGAGATGCCGCCAATTCGGCTCCCCAATTCGGTGATCGTAAATGCTATCAGCTTCCACCAAATGCTAGAGGCTTAGCGCGTCGAGCAATTGTAAATAGACCTAATTATACGTCTGCTTGTCACATCTTTTTTCCTCGTCACTGATTAAAAATTTTAGACCCGTGACCTTGGAGAGGGTGCGGATATCATTATGGTCAAACCAGGAATGCCATATTTAGACATCCTCCGTGATGCGAAGGAATTGGGACCGGACGTACCGCTCGCCGTTTACCAAGTTTCAGGTGAATTCGCAATGATCTGGCGTTCTGCTGAAGCGAAAGTATTTGATCTTAAAGTCGCCGTGTTCGAGAGCATGGAGGGTTTTGTAAGAGCCGGTACGTAAATTTGTTTCTGCTGTTCGCATTGTTATCGTCATTAATACAAGTTATTCACTTTCTCTCCGGATATCAAATATTAGGTGCAAATATAATTCTAACCTATTATACTCCACAGCTTCTTGATTGGCTGGAAGCTTAATCATTTCGGCATGTTGACGATGAAGAGAGATCATCTTAATTTTGCTTATCACTAATTGCGCTTTATCATAAACATAGGATAGTTATTATAAAACGTTTAATTTCCATCGAGATCGTCTCATCACTAATAGAAACAAATTCCACATCAGAAATCAACAATATGAATCGGACTCTTATTATTAATCTTTTTTTTTTTCTATGGATTTTACTTATTATTAATCCATTTAAAGATTGGGAGTCGTTTATTTCTCACTTTTGTCGATCAAAGACTAACAATTAAATACAGGGGAATTTTTTCAGGAAAAGAAAAAATAAAAGATGAAAATAAATAATTGCATATATATATATATATATGATTCCGAGAATATTGCCCAGAGAAATTACAAATTAAGTTTTGAATTATTATATGCGTAGCTTGTAACAAAATTAATATAATGCTACATAGAATCCCTAAGAAAGAGGCCGTGCATTCAGGCCATCTCGGAATATATATATTATGACCTCGAAGAAAAGAAAAGAATAAATATGAACAAAATGAAAGGGCGAAACTTAAACTTGGTATGTATATTGGGAAAAGGTCTCATGAACAAAAACCTCCCAGGTAAAAAAAAAGTGTATACAATATACAGATTGAATTTGGGAATTTTTTTTTTGATTTTTTTGTTTTTGATACAAAAAGGAATGCTTCAGAAAAAGAAAGGAAAGAAAGAAATGGAATATATATATATATATATACCGAAATCAAATAAACATAATATAAATTTTTTACGAGGTAGAACAAACTATATACACTCCTGAAGTATTAAGGGTGAACTCTTTCGAGGTAAAAGGAATTAACAACCTTCATTACTGCTTTTAGCATATCTGGCTAGTAATTCTTCCCGTTTTTTCTCCCAGCGACGCCATTCACCATTACCGAGACTATTATTATGTGATCCCATCGAATAATCTGTGTTCAAACTAGGATTATCATTGACCCACAGCATGGAAGGCGTGGTATGCCCACCATATCCATATGCGAATTCATCCGTACCATTTCGCCAATTACGACCGTACTGCATTGTACTACTCGATGTCCCATTGCTCAAAGTCCTACCCTTCCTTTCAAAGGGATTTCGATTGTAGTTGTAATATGAGGCACGACGGAAGTGATTTGTGGCCAAGGAATCACCACCGATGAGAGGAACCCTCTCCTCGTCACTACTTCTAAATCTACAGCATCTGCATAGACAACAGCAGAAACACAGCAAGATTGAAAAAATTATGATTCCGGCTAAAGCAGACGCCAACGAAATGAAGGCTTGCTTGTGAGTGACTGTTGAAAGAATAAAAAAATTGGTCAGAGAATTATAACAAACTTGTATATATTATGATCCATCTATCTCGTGCCCTCCTTCATGTTTGATCGATGCACGAATTTGTAAGGAAAAAGCGAGTCAAATTTGAATGGGATAAAATAATGGTGCGTCAATTACTGATTAACCGAGGTAGACACAACTTACCAAAACATTGGGCATATTCGTAATCCCAACTTGGACACACTGATGGTTTACCGAATGGACCTTTCCAACCACCTTGCATACAAGAGTTTGTCTAGAACAATTAGGTTCATTAAGTTAATCGGCACTAAAGAAGAGTATAAGGACGAAAACATCACGAATTTCGAAAGCGCATGAGGCTCACCGTTACACAGAAACCACATTCCAGATGACTCGTACACTCTCCACATGAAGTAAAGCTCGAACAGTTTATTGAAAGATCTAGTTAAGTTTGAAATGCAAGTTTCAGTAACAAAAAATATTTATTTTTTAAAAGGATCGTAGAGAATCACGAACCCGTGTAATTGCTTTGACTTAAAGCTGAATGCGCGTTAATTATTGTCAACGCAGCAAAAACACTGATGTAAGAATATAGCGTCCAAGACATAACAAGTTAAAAAGTTTTCAAAGGAACAAGTATTTTGGAAATGGCCTTAACTTTCTTTTAAAAAAAAAAAAAAAACAAAATGGCCAAGGGACCTTTTTTCAAGACGCTTCTGTTGAGAAAGACCGTCAAAGATATATATATATATATATATATATACGAATAGATAAAAGAAGGCAAAAAATATAATAAGAAGAAACGAGTTTTAAGTAAGAGACTCCAAAAGTAGGAAGAAGAATAAAAATCAGTGTTTATATAATATGGGTATTGCTGTAGCTCACAAAACTTCGGTCGAGTAGCGATTAAGGTAAGATCTCCACAAATTATAGTTTTACATAGGGGAAGTTTTGTGAATTTTTGTTTGTGCAATTTTTTTTTTATCGCGTATGTATCCCGTAATTTTGTATTTCTAAAATTCTCGGATCTTCACTTTGGCGTCATATTTAAAAAAAAATTCTGGACAGTTAATTGTAGTGATTATCGGCCGCTCTCGTGGAAGTCTGTATAAAAGTAAGTATAAATGATCCCCTCAATTAATTAATTTAAGAAATTTTTCCCCATCACTTCATGTGCTCAGATTTGTAATACGGTAGACTACTACTATTTTTCAATAAGTGGATTTTTTTTCCACCCCATTAATTTGTTAGGCCATCAAATGCAGGTACGTGCTCACGTGGAATTATGAGATAACGTAAATGAGATTGACAAATCTGAGTTCATGATATCATCTCGAGGGACCAAATGCATTACTTTGGGAAAGCGTATTATGACTGATGAATGAATGCTATTCATCTCGCATATAAAATCAAATATGAGAATCTGTGTATTCGCACGCGTCACAAACCTCCTCCACTACTGCAAATAATTTCTCCTAGTCGATAAATTGTTAATTGCAATGCTAAAGGAAATGACAAATTTAGCTCTTTTTTTTTTTTTTTTTTTTACCCCAAGTCTGATCTTCATTTTATATAACATATTAACATATTGAATCCGAGTACTTACAGTATATGCTTAATTATTAAAAAGTATTTTAGATTATCTAAATCCGGACATAAAGTCATCGATCGCTGACGACTGATTAGCCTAATCGGTTCGGAAACAGGGTATCGGAATAAGGAGTCGTGTTTTAAATTCACTGATAGAGTTAACTAAAAACCGACAGAACATCGTGGAATCTCCTTTCCGCGGGCCAAGTTTTTTCAAAAAAAAAAGAAACACGAGATTCCTTTGTCATGTCACTAATAGCTAGCTACATAATGAACATGCAGTAAATAAAATACAGGAAATCGACTATTCTGGAAATACATTAATTTCCTGATTAAATGTCACGGACATAAAAATCGAATTCATTGGCAAATTAGCTTCGCCATAAACTAGATCTTTATTCAATAAATAATCCTGAATTTTTTTTTATTGATGCAATGACCATTATTCTACAAAACTGATCAAATGGATAGCCTCTGATTCTCTGATTGGTCTATTTGACTTATCGTGTTAATTGTAATTAGTCAGATCGCAGATGTTAAACAAATATAAATAGAAATTTATTGGTTTTGAATGCACATCAAAGAAATTCTACTAACAAATTTTTCTTGAAAACGAACATTAATATAATTTTTCTATCTCAAAAAATACTAAGTAAATTATATTAGATTATTGATAATAGAATAAATGGCAAAAGTATAATCGCAAAAATAGAAACTATTATGCTGCATATATACTAATTGCATGCCATCTGTCAAAAAAATTTATGCATTTAGACAGTACATGCATTATAATAGTTTGCCCACCCGAACCAGTCAAATGACCAAGCCTTAAAAAGCTTTTTTTTTTTTGGATTTTAAAAAAATGAATGATTAAAAAAATAATGCTGAAAATTCGAAAAACACATAATATATAATGGTTAATTGATTTGACATTGATCAAATGTAGAATTAATAATCAAAATGATCGATGATTTTAGTAAAACCAGGATTTTGGAATTTGGGCATGGACAAGCCCATGATATTTTATGGTTTGGGCGTTTGATATGGCAACCATACATGCATTAGCGTATCGTGATTTAATACTTGGTCGATAAATAAATATTATCAAATAATAAGCCTAATATCTTTCTTGATTAACTACTATATTTTTTATAAAAAAATAATATACAGTATGTATGAGTCTAATGTGATGATCAGCAAAAGTAGACAAAGGCGCTAAATAGCCTCGAATTGCATATCTACTCCGTTAAAAGCTTTTTCGATGATCGTCATCAAATTCGAAAATCTCGATGGTACAGTAATGGGTCTCGAAAATAAAAATGTACAAGTAGAACGAGATCAACCATCTGAGCTGACAAAGAATGAATAGAAGTGTGAATTTATCCTTATTTAACACAGCATGATTTCTCGCAAAGCCAACAAAATTCGTCACCAGATTTGGAAAAACTGAATGGATAATGATTCGGTTAATTAATAATAACAATAACATTCAGAGAAATGAATTTCAAATGTGCTCACTTCTCAATGAGAATATTTCAATGATCTAATCGATAAATAGATTAGATTGCCTGATTCTAAAATTGTCCATTTAACTAAAGAATCGTCTTTGTTCTTCTACGAATAAGAGGCTTCACTTGCCCACGATATTCTGGTTAACAATGGTATTGTTCCAACTTCTGCCCGATCCCTCTAAGAAGCACTGACATGTGCTCTTCGATAACTAAAATTTTCTTGATTCTCGTGATACCAGAATACACTTAGCCAACGTCTGAAATATCACGATTAACATAATTCCCTGTGGCATTCTCTAAAAGAACACGCCGCTATTTACAACATGGGTGGACTCTATAATTCATGAATAAGAGTGTTTCGTTTTCCCATGCATTATGACTAATCTCATAGTGGATAACAAATATTTTTATGCATCATTACGAATGCGCATTTAAACAATACACACTTGGACAATATTCTGCAAGATGCATAAGTGCGTAATTGATTTAGCCCTAAAGCGAATAGATTGAGAATTTAACAACCATTGTTGTTAAATAAATGTTAAAACAAATATCCTATCAAAATACATATATACAGTATATTTTAAAAAAATGTAAAATATATATATAAAGTTTAATTTAATTAGATATTAAATTTCTTTTAATTATTTTCTCTATTTTCTCTTTTACTATTTTATTTCTTTTAATTTTTTTCTCTGTTTTCTCTTTTACTATTTTATTATAACTTTTATAATTTTTAAATATTTCATATTATTAAATATTTTTTTATTCTCCTTTAAAAAAAATTTTTTTTTTAAGGTGGCTAAGTGAAAAGTACATATCATTTTATTGATATATGTTGAGTATTAGAATCATATACAAAGAACTTATACAAATCAATATCTATATATGTATATTTGCTAAATTATCTTACATTGCCAAATTATATATGTTTTGATAAAATTTTATATATTATATTTATAATTTAAAGAAATAATAGCTAAATATTTACAAAAATCTTATCTATTTGAAATTTATATTTAAATAGAATAAATCGACTAAAAATATTGTAAATAGGAATTATATATTCACATCTAAATGGATAAAATTTGGTACTTCATAATTCAATATTCACATTATTTTTAGATCCAAAATAGAACCTAATATTTGCCAAATTAACAGATTTAAATTATCGAATAAAAGCCAAATTGTATTTTGTCACATTATTCAATAAGTTAATCAAATAAGTGAACCTGTCTCAGGTATAAATTGATACTTCCATTATAATTCACAAATCGGGCTAAAACAAATGAACCTTTTATATTTTGTGATAACATAACAAAATCAAAGATTTTGTTTTTAATTTGACATCTTTCATATTAATCAGCTCTATTTTAAACAATTATTGAATTATTATTAATATCTTCAACAAATAGCCTTTGAAAGTTCATGGTTTTATAAGAAGCTTCATAATATTTGACCAATAAATTCAAGATTTCGAAAGATACAATTAAATTTAATTTTTTAGAATACAATAGTTTACCAGAAAATTGTTCAGATCCATTGATAACTGTCTCTTAAATATTATATGTATTATTTAAGAATCGGCATAGTTTGTCTATTGAAAATTAATCCAATTCTGAAATTAATCCAATACTTAATCAATTATTTAAGATTTCAAGTCCTATATTATTATAATAGAATATAATTAAATTAATAATTCAGTGGTTATTTACCAATCTTCGCATTAGTTCAAGTTCAATATTTCGATGACTATTAGACAATGATTCTAAATTTAAAATTTGTTAGAATATTATTTTACAAATATTAATTATAAAAAAACCTATCTAACAAACCATTCATTTGTTCAAATAAAAAACACCAAAAAGTATACAATGGCTTATAATCATATATGCATTCATACAGATATAAAGAAAGATGAAGATTCAACATAATTTTTTCTTCATCATATTTTTGCTCAATTAACTTAATCATTGTTATTAGTCTTTTATGAGCTTCATTTAATAATTCTTATCTTACGATTTGATATACTAATATCTGACATATTTTGATAAAATTAATTAATATTCAGCGATTAATTTCTAGGAGATATTTTCATAAAACAATAGTCACATATATTATGAAAAAATTTCTCTATTGATCAGCAGTAAAGTTTGAAAAGCTTTTTTCACAATTTATTTTTCTTGAGATTTGGTCAATATCAGATAGTACTTGAAAATTTTCTATTGTTACTTGTATTTCATCTAATATATTATTCATCAATATCTCTTCTTCAATCCATATTCATTTAACAAGCCATTTACCAATATCTAAAAAAAAACAGTATATTGGATTAATGATCAAATATCAAATAGGATCAAAATAAAGTAAGCAAAGAAGCTCAAATTATCTAGCATGTTTTCATTGACAAAATGCTTTCATGTCATATTTGTATTGCAATTCCTCTATTTAATAACATTTCGTATATATGTTGTCAAATCTCTTGATATAAACTATTTATTCATATTTTTCATGTCACTAAAGTTATGTTGATTATTCATATAGTTAGTTTTTTTTTATAACAGTAATAAGATACTAGTGCTAAAATATGTCCACATACTTTGCATATTGCAGAAATATCACATAAAACTAAAATTAAAGCTACTTGAATTATTCATTCTTTCTTATTTTTAGTAGTCAATTTTAATATTATTTCTTGCCATGGTTATATCAATTTGTCAACAATTAGTGCAAGATAGTGATTTATTTTGTATAAACTTGATTTACTGAGACCTGATAATATGCCAAAAATCAGTATATTTTTTTGCTAAAAGCATATATTGCATGGCAAATTGGCAATGGCTACATATATAACACCAATACTATATATTTTGTTATCATATAGTTGAAACCAGTCAATATTTAATATCAATCCTAAATTCAAATTGGCTGTTTCTTTACTAAAAGATAATCTAGAATTTCTATTCTTAAAAGTTTTTCAAATATTGTCATCATAAATATTATATAACAATTTATCAGTGTTTAATCAATTCATTTAGGACCAAAGACTAGATTCAAAATCTGAATTTTGATACATCTGAAATAATTGCTATCAAATAGTTGCATAAGAAAAAATTAATTTTGGCCAATTAATGCTTCCATTTAATAATTTGAACTGTATAGATAATGGAGTATTGCAAATTCTTCTTTGAGTTATTAAATTCAAAAATTTGATATAAACATATTTCATTATTGATAACTAATTGTTTTTTCAGAAACTTAGTATATCATCTTGTTTATATAATTTGTAACATTTTTGACATGCTACAAAATTAATGAATTGATTCGATAATCCAAGTGATTTTTTGGTCATATATAATAATCCATAAAAAAGTTTGTATTCGCTATCACCGATTTTAATTAATACTAACTTTATAAATTTTATAAGTGCTTCTGTTGCAGTATTCAGCAAATTAAATCTTATTCTAAAGTTCAAAATCCATAATAAAATCCATATAAAATGGCTATTAGCAAATTTACTAGAATGTGGTGAAACTTTATAATTAGGAGCCAAATAATTTTCAAAAATGTTATCAGAACTGCTATTAAATTCATTTTCAACTTCAGATTCAGATTTGTTATTTTCGACTTCAAATTCAAATTCGTCATTTTTAGCATTAGTATCATTCAGTATTGAATTTTGTTAATTATTGCTTAAAGCCATAATTCGATTTAACAAAATATTTTTAGTTCTTTGTCAAATAGTAAATTATTGATCTGCCGAGTTTTTGGTTTTTGTTTTTTGAACAAATGAATGGTTTGTTAGATAGGTTTTTTTATAATTAATATTTGTAAAATAATATTCTAACAAATTTTAA